>ML102000.1:0-77951 GCA_003697995.1 Taxidea taxus jeffersonii | reverse complement strand
ACTTCCCTTTAACCACGGTGATGCCTTTTTTGTTTTATTTTTCTTTTTTCTTTCATTTTTAGAATGCTAAAATTTTTACCTTTTTTTTTTTCTTTCTGTCTTCTCATGGCTTTATATACATTGTTCTGCATCTTGCTCTCTTAATGTTTAGAGGGCGTTGGAGGTCTTTCTAGGTCAGTTCATATAAAGCTGCCTCATTGTTTCTACTTGTCCTGTTGCATTCCATTGTAAGAATGCTACAATGTATTTGCCTATACCAACCATTGGCAGACATTTTGGATTGTTTTTTATTTTTCACTGTTACCAACAGTAGGGAACATATGTGTGTATTTGTCCAATTCTTTTTGGAGGATACATTTTTAGAAGATTTGACAGCCACAAAGTGTGCACATTTAAAATTTTGCTAGGTTTTGCCTGACTGGGAAATTATAACATCTTATGTTTCCACCTAAAGAAAACGAAAGTGACTTTCTCTCTATACCCTCACTGGCATTGGATATTATTTATCTTTTTAAGTTTTGCCAATATGGTGAATGAAAATGCTTCTTTTATGATGTACCCCACTAGTTATTTATACAAGGTCAATTTGATATATACCTTTAGCCGACTGACATTGGCTGTGGACCTTGGGCAAAATTAGCTAACTTCTCCACGCCCTAGTCTAGTCTTCTCATCTCTGATATGGGTAGAAAATACCTGTGTGGCTCAGTGGGTTAGGCCTCTGCCTTCAGCTCGGATCATGGTCTCAGGGTGTGGGATCAGTTCGGATCATGGTCTCAGGGTGTGGGATTGAGCCCCACATCAGGCTCTCTGCTCAGCAGAGAGCTGAGATTCTGCTAATTAATGAGTAGGAGAGATTCTCCTCTCTCTCTGCCTACTTCTGATCTCTCTCTCTTTGAAATAAATGAATAAAATCACTGAGCCGAAGGCAGAGGCTTAACCCACTGAGCCACCCAGGCGCCCTAAATAAATAAAATCTTTAAAAAAAAAAAGAAAAGAAAAGAAAAAGAAAATACCTACCTAATAGGGTTGCCGCAAGGAATAAAAGAAATCTGTGCAGTGTGCTCAGCATCGGGCCCAACTCGTGGTGGCTCTGTAGAAAGTGATACTAGTTTGTGTTACTGTAGTCTTTTCTTTTTGGAGTTAAACTCTTTCTTCCCAGATAGTCCCTTTTTTTTTAAAGAATTTTTTTTTAAAAGATTATTTATTTATTTATTTATTTGACAGACAGAGATCATAAGTAGGCAGAGAGTCAGGCAGAGAGAGGAGGAAGCAGGCTCCCTGCTGAGCAGAGAGCCCGATGCGGGGCTCGATCCCAGGACCTTGGGATCATGACCTGAGCCGAAGGCAGAGGCTTTAACCCACTGAGCCACCCAGGCGCCCCTTAAAGAATTTTTTTTTAAGATTTTATTTATTTTTGTCAGAGAGAGAGAGAGAGAGCGCGAGCGCGAGCGGGAGTGAGCACGGGTAGACAGAGTGGCAGGCAGAGGCAGAGGGAGAAGCAGGCTCCCTGTCGAGCAAGGAGCCCGATGTGGGACTTGGTCCCAGGACACTGGGATCATGACCTGAGCCGAAGGCAGCCGCTTAACCAACTGAGCCACCCAGGCGTCCCAGATAGTCCCTTTCCATTCCTGTTCTGCCCTCTATAGTCATCAGATTGTCTTTCCCTCTCCCACCCTTTTACTTTTCTCCAGCAGAACAAGGCCAGGGCTTTCCACTGTTTTGGATGACACAGTAGTGCAGCCGCAGTCTCCCTCAGCACCTTGGTCCCCAATGCTGTCCCATACACCCCCCATGCTAGAAGCATTCTGCACTGTCCAAGTCCTTGTGTTGTGCCCAGGCCCAAATACCATCCCCTAGGTTGTGAATCTACTGCTGGTTTTTTTGTTTGTTTGTTTTTAAAGATTTTATTTATTTATTTGACAGAGAGTCAGCAAGAGAGGGAACACAAGCAGAGGGGGTGGGAGAGGGAGAAGCAGGCTTCCGGCTGAGCAGGGAACACAATGTGGGGCTGGATCCCAAGACCCTGGGATCATGACCCTAGCTGAAGGGAGATGCTTAAGAACTGAGACACTCTACTGCTGTCTTTAATTACAAATACACACCTACCAATGAACCTCTCATGAGTACACCTCCAAATATATTTATTTTTATTTATTTATAAATCATACAGACATGAAAGTCTGTATTATATATTGTAAAACCTCCAAAGAAGCTTCTAGACTTTCATCATTAATTTTAGTAACATTAATTTCTACATCACTGAAAATAGCATGGTTTTTTGTCATGTTCTCATTGAGTGCATGTCTTCCTAACGGATGGATTCATACAGTGAGTTATCTTTTAATGATAGTTGATATAAACCTTGTTTTAAATGGTCTTGAGAAATTCTCTCTTTTTTTTTTTTTGGCCAGCTTCTTGTCAGATGTGATTAATTCCTTACTGTATGTTTTTTTTTGGAGGGGGATGTTGTTTATTTGAGAGAGAGAAAACACAGGGAGGGGAGCAAAGGGAGAGGGAGAAACAGACTCCCTAATGAGCAGAGAGTCTGATGCCAGGCTTGATCCCAGGACCCTGAAATCATGACCTTAGCCAAAGCCGGATGCTTAACCAACTGAGCCCCCCAGGTACCCAATTAATTCATTACTGTTTTTGTCTCATAATGTGGTGGGAGAAGATTTTATATGTAGAAGTAGGAAAATTGAGAGCTCTGTTTCCTTCTGTTCATTGTGCTTTTGTTATGGTTATCTTCACTACAGTTTCTTAGAAGGAATCTTTTAAACTACTTGTGTATTATTTTTTTTTAAAGATTTTATTTATTTATTTGACAGAGAGATCACAAGTAGGCAGAGAGGCAGGCGGAGAGAGAGAGGGAAGCCGACTCCCCGCTGAGCAGAGAGCCCAAGGACCCCAAGATCATGACCTGAGCCAAAGGTAGAGGCTTAACCCACTGAGCCACCTAGGTGCCCCACTACTTGTGTATTATAAATTAAAATTGGGTAATATCTGGGAATAAATGAACCTTGACCTCTGTCTCACACCTTACACAGAAATTAATTACAGATGAATCATAGTCCTAAATGTGAAAGCTAAGACAATAAAATTTGCAAAGGGCTATGTATATGAAAATATGACAGTAAGGAATTAATCACATCTGACAAAATTTCTTAAATAGGATACAAAACACTAATCGTTAAATAAAATTGCTAGATTCCAGTAAAATTAAGGACTTCTTTAATCAAAAAGAAACCAATAAGAAGGCAAGAAGACAAGTCCCAGATGGGGAGAAAAAATTTTCAGTATTCTCTCTCTACAACAAAGGACGTATATTCAGCATATATAAAGAGCCCTTACAAATCAGTAAGAAAATGATGGAAAACCCAATAGAGAAGTGGCAAAATCCACCCCTCCTCCACCGCCTGCCTCTCTGCCCACTTGTGATCTCTGTCTGTCAAGTAAATAAACAAAATCTTTAACAACAAAAAAAAAGTAGCAAAAGACTTGAACAAGTATGTCACAAGATGAGGTCATCCAAATGTCCGATGGATATATGAAAAGGTATTCAATTTAATTACTTACTGGAGAAAAGCAGTTTAAGCACTTGATGCAGTATAACTACATGCCTGCCGGAATAAATAAAATGAAAAAGATAGGAAATGCCCAAAGTTCAAAAATTTGTCCACTGTTGGTAGGACATATAAATTGTCTCAATCACTCTGGAAAACCATTTAGCAGTATAAGCTGAATATATGAAGGCTCGACAACTTCACAGTTCCGCCCCCAGGAATAGAATCAGAGAAGCCTACTGACACGTACAGAAGTTCATGTCCGCACGTGTTCTCAGCAGTGCCGTGTCTAATCGACAAAAACTGAAAACAGTCCAAACGTCCACTTACTCAGAAGACTGCCTTACTGCAATGTGAGTGAGCAATGTGTAACCATACAGAACATAGACAAGTCTCACACACATGATACTAAGTCGAAAAAACCAGACACAGAAGACATCGTGCACGAATCCATGGATACAGGGCTGCTGGGCAAGGCTTGCAGGGTGATACGATGTTCTGTATCCTGATCTGGGGGGTGCGTGTGCATGCGTGCGTGTGTGTGTGCGTGCATGTGGAGTAAAAATTCATGAAGCCATAATTTACTATCTGTATACTTTTCTATGTTACACATAAATATACGAAAATATCTACCCCACCTCCCTACCCCCAAAATGGGCAGTGTTGGTAAATCGACTTCACTGGGCCAGCGTGAATGGCAGTAGGTTGCGATGGGCTAAAAGCAAATGGGTGGCCGTTGTCAGTCCTGCCACGTGGTGGGCCTCCTCCTGCTGGACACCTCACCAGCCGCACAGAAAGGAGACCTTCTGACCTAGGACTGAGTGAGGGGCACCACTCTGAAAGTCTATTAATTCTTACTCTGAAGTATACAACTTTGTTTCTTTTTTGTTTTTTTAAGATTTTATTTATTTATGACGGAGACAGGGAGAGAGGGAACACAAGCATGGGGGAGTTGCAGAGGGAGAAGCAGGCTCCCTGCTCAGCCCAATATGGGGCTCCATCCCAAGACCCTGGGATCATGACCTGAGCCAAAGGCAGCTGCTTAAGCAACTGAGCCACCCAGGCGCCCCTAGAACTTTATTTTTTAAAGATAGAGTCTGTGCAGGGGCACCTGGGTGGCTCATTTGGTTAAGCGACTGCCTTCGGCTCAGGTCATAATCCTGGAGTCCCAGGATGGAGTCCCACATCGGGCTCCCTGCTCGGCGGGGAGTCTGTTTCTCCCTCTGACCCTCCCCCTAGCCCATGCTCTCTCTCTCTCTCTCTCAAATAAATAAATAAAATCTTAAAAAAAAAAAAAGTCTGTGCAGGGCCTCTTGCCCCATGTGTGATTCTCACCAGCATCCAGGAACAAGCAGGACTGCATTCCTTGGTCTAGACTGTAAATCTGATTATGTCCCCTTGTGTGACAAAACTTGAAACAGGGAAGTTAGGCACCTGCCCATGGTGACAAAACTGTAGACCCCCGTAGGCCTGCACTGAAATGCTCGTGCCCACTTAGAACCTTAGTCTTTCTAAACCTCCTCTGTTCAGTGGTGATTATAAGAAGAGTAATAAACACGGGGTGGTTGTGAGAGTTGAGTTTCACACAAGAGCTTCACGGAGCGTTCTTCTAGCGAGCTCTCAACACATGGGTGCCCTCACCAGGATGGTTGAGAGCCACGTGGTAAGATGTATGTTTCCATGATTTGAGGATAGTGGCATAAGGTCATTGACCCATCTGTTTGTATCTGACTTTTTCTGACAGTAGAAGGGAGCATCGACCTTTCCTTCATCAGGCCCAAGATGCCTCTCTTTGGGAACACATTCAGTCCCAAGAAGACGCCCCCTCGGAAGTCTGCTTCTCTCTCCAACCTGCATAACGTGAGTATCACCACTGAGGCCCATCCCAATGAGCAGGGACTGGAGCATCAGGCCTGGTGTCTGATGGAAGGTGTGGTCCTCCAGTGGCATCCTTGTAAGGAGGACATCCTTTTAATTCGTATTATTGCCACCCAGGCGCCCCCATTTCATGCCTTTTCTGTGACCTGTAGAGCTCCATGGTAAGCAAGGAATAATGTAGGGGCTTATTACCTCTAAAAAGGATTTTCTGCTGTATTAAAAATTTATAGTAGGGGGCGCCTGCGTAGCTCAGTTGATCAACCAACTGCCTTTGGTTCAGGTCATGGTCCCAGAGTCCTGGGATTAAGTCCCGTATCGGGCTCCTAGCTCTGCCGGGGAGTCTGCCTCTTCCTCTGACCTTCTCCCCTCTCATGCTCGCTCTCTCTCTCTCTCTCTCTCGCTCTCTCAAATAAACAAAATCTTTAAAAAAAATTATAGTAGGATTTCTTAAACTGTGAAGTGCCCAGCAGATGTCAAATAATTCAGATTTCGGTTTATAGAGGTTTTTTCTGGGAAACATGTATAATAAAGTGGAAGATTTCTTCTTCTAAGATTAAAAGTTTTTGTTGTACCTTATTTGATTTTCCGACTTTGAACAAAAGTTAGGAAACGTGCCTAGTGATGATTAGAGAAAAGAAATGAGTTGCCGGGGTCACACTGTTAGCAGGAGAGGTGCAGGGACTGGAGTCCATGTGCTTCTTGAAGCCCCCCGGGGGCGGTGTCTCGTCCACAGCTGGATCGGTCAACCCGGGAGGTGGAGCTGGGCCTGGACTACGGGACCCCCACTATGAACCTGGCCGGGCAAAGCCTGAAGTTTGAAAACGGCCAGTGGATAGCAGGTGGGTTAATCTGCCCTGGTGTCCACCAAGACCGTGGAAACAGAGTCCCCGCGTAACTGCCCATTCTGTCTCCGCCAGAGACGGGGATCAGCGGCGGTGTGGACAGGAGGGAGGCCCAGCGCCTCCGCAGGCGGAACCAGCAGTTAGAGGAAGAGAACAATCTCTTGCGGCTAAAGGTGGACATCCTGCTGGACATGGTGAGGGCCGATGGGAAGGGACGCCTCGCTCTCTCTCCTTGCGTGGAGGCCCCAGCACGAGCCCTTCCATCTAGCTGGTACCTCTGAGGGCCTTTTCACCTGGGGCAAGTGCTCTGAATGCAAAGATCCAAATCAGACCGCGTCGCTGCTCTCCAGGGCGCGCAGTCCAGCGGGGAGGTGGGCGGTAAGCACACGGCGACAGGGCCTGGAGGCCAGAGCAGCAGCTGAGTCTGTGTCCAGGCCTGGCGTCAGCATCAGTGCGGGGGAGAGAGCAAGTCATTCTTCGAGTCAGGAGGGTGTCAGAGGGAGGGATACTTGAGCTGAATGTGGATAAAGGGAGGAACGGAGGGTGGGATGAAGGCATTCCAGGAAGAAGGACAGTCTGCCCGCGGCTTGGAGGGGGCCCCCGTATGGAGCGGGCCCAGACCGGCCAAGGGGCACACTCAGGGCGGGTCTCGGTTTCCTGTGGCTGCAGAAGCCCCAGCAGGCTGCTGGGCCTTGGGGGGCCGGTGAGAGGTGTCGGGGACGCGGCAGAGCTGTCCTGCCTTCTGGAGCCAGCCCACCAGGGTCCTTGTACAACCCCGCCACTGGCTTTGTGACTTCAGCAAATTCCTGCACGGCTCCGTGAGTCGCAGCTTAGTGTCTTCATGGGTGAAACAGGCCCCAGAAGAGGATTGGCCTCATACTGAGTTAATAACGCAAGTAAAAGCCCCTGGACTAGAGAAGTGCTCAGAAGTATAGTCCCTCCTGCCCCCCACCCCCCAGCAGTAAGCTGTCCTCTGCTGCAGAGTGTAAAGTTCCTGTCGCTGTCCTGAGTGGCCTCCACCCCAAGTACGTTGAGAGACCCCAATGAGGAAAGTGGCATTCCTTCTCAAGCATTTTTTCCCCTAATCACCAGTATGTGAGCTGCGGCTCAGAAACAACTCAGACCCCTAATTCTTTAGCCTTAGGATGGCCCACGGTCTGGCTTTATCATCTCCCGAGGCCTGCTGTCTTTAAGGCAGTGAAGGCGTGACCAGAATGTTGCGATGGTGGGTTGGGACTGTTCTTTGTGTACTGGAGGCCCTCGGGGTTCCCCACGGGGTTCCCATGGTGGTGGGGGGGCATCAAGAAGGGAGAGAGAGGCCAGGGGGCCTTTCTCCAGGGCACGGAGCACCTTGGGAACATGACACAGCCCAGAAGGGCGCTGCTTTATTACCATCGCCTGCCTTCATTTCAGCTGTCTGAGACCACCGCCGAGTCCCACCTCATGGAGAAGGAGCTGGAAGAGCTGAAGAGCGTCAGCCGCAGGAGGAAATGAAGCCCGCAGAGGCCTCCGTCAGGAGAAAAGGGAGAAGCCCACCGACCAGAGGAGTGGGATGTGGCTGAAGGTCTTCTGTAGCCAAACTAGGGGATTAGGTCCCGGGAGAGAGGGTCATATAATACATCCAGCAGGCCCGGGCCCCCTTGGGTGGGCAGCAGGAAGGTACCACGTGCTGGCGGATACCGGGCCCCCAGGCCAGGGCGGTGTGGGCTGGAACACGCCCTGGGCTGCCGTCCGGGGTGACTTCACGTTCAAATGCTCCTTCCCAGGCTCGGCCTCACTGGACGGAGGCTGCTGGCCGCAGCGGCCAGAGTTCATTGCCTCTCCCCTGGCGCTGGTGTCTGGGGCATGGGGCCGTTCTAAAGAGCCCTGTGTTGGGGGCCTTGGATGAACAGCCCTCCTGGTTCTCTGCGCCACCTCCCTGGGGGTCCCTTAAAGACTATTTATTCTCCAAATCCACCCCCTCATCTGGCTTCAGCTTCTCCGTGGCGAGCCCTGGGCTTCCACGAAAACTCTCTATTTTTGTGCTACTTTCCCGTGTACCTGCTCACAATTAAATGACGGTGTATCATCTGTCTGTGGCCAAAGTGACTGAGAAACTAAAGCAGCAGGTCTTGAAGAAGTCAGTGGAGCCTGGAGCCTAAGTGTCTGTCTGGCTGTCCAGAGACACAGTTTTTAAGCTTAAGCTGTGGGGAAATGTCACCCTGGCGGGAGCAGCATTCCAGCTCTCTGAGCATGACTGGGAACGGAAACAGGGTCACTGCCCCAATTCCTCTGCAGTCCTGATGAAGTTTTAGAATCGAAGTGAGGGCCAGAGCCGATGACCAAGAAAGAATTCTTAGCACGTCTCTGGTGCAAAAAGGTGATTTTATTAAAGCACGGGGACAGGACCCATGGGCAGAAAGAGCTGCTGTCCAGGGTTGTGAAGGGTGGCTGATTATATACTGTGGGGTTAGGGGAGGTAAGGAAAAGGGGAGGGTTTGAGAGAACTCTCCTGTACCAAAGAAGACACACAAGATCCCGGAGGCTTTGCTATTGTCAAGTTAAGGTGGTTTTTCCTTTTAGCGGGGCCTTAACTGTGAGATAGTTGGGAGCTTCCTGGAGGAATGTCACACTCCTGCCATCACACATCTTTGCCAGTGAGCTCTAGGTTCAGAAGAAATTTAACTTCATTTACATTTCCCTCTGCCTCAGCCTCCCTCAGTTTTAGGGAGGGGAAGATGATGTCAGGGCGTTAAGAACTGAGTTACTTGTCCCTGGAAGTTAGGCTGTTGATAAGAAAGCTCCTTCCTTGTCAATCACTAGGCCATTTGTAAACTGGGGAGGCTCAGGTCTTGCAGGATTGTGATCTCTACAGGGTAACTATTTGTTTTTCCTTTGGGGCAGCCAGGAGTGCCTGAGGACTCTCACGTACAGCCCACAGTGCGGGGGCGGTTTGCGGGGTGTCAGCTTCTGCTTTGCCCTCAGCTTGCCTTCTGTTCCCTCATCAGTCCTTCAGAGACTGGGGGCTAGCTTGGACCTGGCAGGGACCCAGTGGAGTCACGGAGTCGGGGAGTGGTCGCGGAGTGGTCGGTGTGGGGGGAGTTTGCATTCCTAGAAAGGGAATTTGCGCCTAAGTCCATGTGAGCGGAGCTGCTCTGGCTGGAGGAGGGAATCAGTAAGAGGGAGCCCAGCTCCCAAAGTTAAGGGGGAGGGTACTGAGATGGGGAGCCCAGAGCTCTAGCCTGGTGATGGCTACTGACAGCAGTTTCTGAAAGCCAGTGACTTAAGTGGAACGGACCTCAGCACCTTGCCCTCCTAACTAGTCTCCCTTAGCTCAGCCCTGTGAGTGGGGGACTGGCCACAGGTGTTCTCAGAGGTAAGGAGCCAGATTCCAGGAGATTCAGAAACTGGTCTAGGATCATAGAGCAGAGAAATGTGAGAGCCTGTTGTCAGGACTCCCTGCTCCTGGTGAAAGGGAAGGGCTGGTGACAGCCTCTAATGGGCCAGCTCTAGAGGAGATGGATAGACGCTCCAGCTCATAAGCTCACTTTCTTTTTTTTTTTTCTTAAAGACAATCTTTTTTTTTTTTAATTTTTTTTCTTAAAGATTTTATTTATTTGTGTGTGAGAGAGAGAGTGAGCACAAGCAGACAGAGGAGCACAGGCAGACAGAGTGGCAGGCAGAGGCAGAGGAAGAAGCAGGCTCCCTGCCAAGCAAGGAGCAGATGTGGGACTCGATCCCAGGACGCTGGGATCATGACCTGAGTGGAAGGCAGCTGCTTAACCAACTGAGCCACCCAGTTGTCCCATAAGCTCACTTTCTGACAGGAGAGAGTAACTCAGAAGAAATGGGATGATACAAGTGTAAACAGGATGTCAGCGCTCCCACTGATTACAGCAGGGGAGGGCTGGCTTAGTCACTGGCCCGGCATCAGTAGCGACCATCTACTGAGTGCCCCGAGGCCAGACACCTGTTGCTGGATCTCCTAGGATTCTAGTTTGTTCCCTGCCCTTGCTTTTAGAGGAAGAAAGGAGCCCCCTCAAGGTGACACAGCTGGAAGGGGTGGAGCCCTGGGAATCAGGAGGGACAGGTTTGGTTGTCACAAAGATGTGGGTCCCCAAGTCTCCCTGCCACCAGAGAGGACTGGAGCCATTATGTGGGACAGTTCTGCAGTGAAGAAGGACTTTTCATTTTGAGTGAGAAGGGAAATAAGCTGTTGGTGAGTTTGAACAGGGGAGTGGTGCTACGATCAA
The DNA here is from genome assembly GCA_003697995.1 of Taxidea taxus jeffersonii. NCBI lineage: Eukaryota > Metazoa > Chordata > Mammalia > Carnivora > Mustelidae > Taxidea > Taxidea taxus. The sequence continues at coordinate 67,433 of ML102000.1, read as the reverse complement.
TTTTTTTTAAAGATTTGTTTTAGAGAGTGTACAGCAGAGGGGAAGAGGAGAGGAGAGAGAACCTCCAGTAGACTCCCTGCTGAGCCCGACGAGGGGCTCCATCTTACAACCCTTAGATCGTGACTTGAGCTGAAATCAAGAATCAGATGCTCAACTGACAACCACCCAGGTGTCCCAATCAATGTGTGTGTGTTTAAGATTTTATTTATTGGGGCGCCTGGGTGGCTCAGTGGGTTAAAGCCTCTGCCTTTGGCTCGGGTCATGATCCCGGGGTCCTGGGATCAAGCCCCGCATCAGGTGCTCTGCTCGGCAGGGAGCCTGCTTCCCTTCATCTCTCTCTGCCTGCCTCTCTGCATACTTGTGATCTCTGTCAAATAAATAAAATCTTTAAAAAAAAGATTTTATTTATTTATTTGACACAAAGAGCACAAGCAGGGAGAGTGGCAGGGAGAGGGAGAAGCAGGCTCCCCATTGAGCAGGGAGCCCGATGCGGGGATCAGTCCCAGGACCCTGGGATCATGACCTGAGCTGAAGGCAGAGGCTTAATCAATTGAGCCACCCGGGTGCCCCACCAATCAGTTTGTGTTTGGTGATGGATGTGAGAAAAAGAGGAAGGTGGTCACATCTCACCACCCCAACCTTTGTGTCTGTTATCCCCCCACCCATGCTATCTACTTTGAAGTTCTTCCCTTTCTAGTCACATACATCCTTAAGGTTCTGGTTAAAATTAGACGTTATGAACCAGATCTGCTGCCCAGGGGCCACCCAAGTAAATAGTGCCATCTACTAACCTTATCGATACTACAACAGTTTTGTGAATTTCCTCAGGGCATGTCAGGCTAGGGGGAGCAGTTACTGGGGATGCTGCACGAGAACTCTGGGGTGTCAGGGAGTGCGCAGGATTAGAGGCTGTCCGAGAGAGTCCTTAAGGTCCTACAGGCCTCCAAGGAGAGCTACACGCACAATTGTGCAGATTCGGGCTAATACGTGTTTTTTTTTATGGGAGGGGCTTACAGCTTCTCTAAGATTCTCGAAGGGATCTGTTCCTGCCCACTGACCCACATTAAGAATTACTGTATCACCAAATTCTGAAAGGACAGAAACAGGAAAGGCGGAATCATGGACTTGAGGGATGGGGTCGGAGAGGAGCCAGAGGCTGGGGTTCCAGAACACCCCATCTCCATCCAAATGGCAAAGTCAGCTGTGCACCTGTGTGGGGCATCCACACTCACTTGTTACCTGTGCGTGTCTCCTTACCCTCCCACAGGCCCCCTGGCCGGGTATCATTCTTGCTTTACATCTTCTCTGCATTTCTCCTCCAAACCTTCAGTAAAGCGACTTCCCTGATTTCCCTTCTTCCTCTCCAGCACCTCCTCCTTGAACCCCTTGGGCTCCCCTTCCCCACTATCTTCTTTTTTTTTCTTTTAATTTTTATTATTTATTTGTTAGAGAGAGAGAGCACGCGAGCACAGGCAGACAGAGGCCGAGGGAGAAGCAGGCTCCCTGCCGAGCAAGGAGCCCGATGTGGGACTCGATCCCAGGACGCTGGGATCATGACCTGAGCCGAAGGCAGCCGCTCAACCAACTGAGCCACCCAGGCGTCCCACTATCTTCTTTTTTTTAATAGTTAGGATTTTCTATTTGTTTTTAATTTAAAATTTTTTCTATCGTGGCAAAACACAACATAAAATTTACCATCTTCACCATTTTTAATTAGCGCAGTGGTACTGAATACATTCATAACGTTGTGCCCCACCCCCCACCATCCATCTCCAGACGCTTCATCTTGTAAAGCTGAAATTCTACCCATCAAACAGTAACTCTCCATTTTGTAACTGAACCCAAGTTCAAGTGCCTGACACACAGTAAAGCTGATCACTGAGATAGAGCTCGAGGGTACAACAAGCCAAGAGTTTATTCTTGCCCCCAAATGAGAGCTGGGAAAACAAGCCTCAAATTCACCTCCCTGAAGCAGGAAAGCCAGGGATTTTTTAAAAAGCAAGTGGAAAAGGGTCTGAGTAAAGGAGAGAGGAGTTAGGTGACCCAAAATTAGATAAAGGAAGATAGGAAGTAAGGGAGGGTGAATTGCATTTTGTTGGACTCTAAGGGGCAGTCAGTGTTCTGACTGGTTCCAGCTGGCTTCTGGATGAAAGCTTGCATTTCTGCAAAACAGCTAAACAATTGGTTATCATGGTGTCAGTCAGGAAAATTCTAGATACATGGTGGCAGATAGCATTCTGAGAACAAGCACGTTCTCAGCTGCTTTAGCTGCCCTGTTACCTTTTTGGTTATCCGGTTCAGTTTCCCCTCCCCCAGCCCCTGGCAACCACCTGTCTAAGGTCTACGATTGCTACTAAGAACTCAGGGACTTTCAAATGTCTGATTCCGCAGGGTCTTGGCCTTTGGCCTCCCTTCTCACTCTGCCTTTTCTAGACCATCACATCTCTCCCAAGGCTTTTAATACTCTGTACTGCAGGATTCCCTTTTTTCTTATCCCTCCGCAGTGATAGACTTATTGAAAGTTTTTTTTATTCTTAAGCATAAGGTTTTGGGGCGTGTGTGTGTGTGTCTTTAGATCATGTATTGCTCTTGCGAATACAAACAAAATTACTTGGTTAAAGTTTTCCCAAAACTTCCCCACATTAGTATTGTGACTTTCCACTTGGAGGCATTAATGCCTGTTGCTTCCACAGATGATTGCCTTCTCTAGGGGCACCTGGCTGGCTCACTGGGTAAAGCATGCAACTCTTGATCCCAGGGTCATGAATTCAAACCCCAGGTGTGGAGCCTACTTAAAAAAAGAGACAAAAAATAGATTGCCTTTTCTCCCTTCAAGAGTGTTGGTCTTCAGCATTTCCTAAAAGAGCCCATAAAAGAACTGAAAGCCACTGGTACTGGGCTCTTAAGCTGTCCTGGCATTTATACAGTGCTAGCCAACATAAATACTTTTAACAAATGCAAAAAGACATAATTCGTAAGTGTACAGCCTGCTAGAGTGTCCAAAATGAACATACCCAGGTAAACATCACCCAGGTCAAGATGTAGAACTTTACCAGCATCCTAGAAGCCACTCTCTTGCCCCTTACCAAATATCATCCCCTCAGAGGTATTCAAAGGGAACCACTAATCCATAGCATAGATTGGTTTTTGCCGGTTTTTGAACTCACCCTTTTGGACATAAAAACTTTATATAGTTTGTGCTGCCCTGTTGGGAGCTGAAAAGGACCAAGGACTGTTGAAGAAGTGTAAACATGCCTGCCCCTCCTTACCTAAGCACAGAATGAAGGACACGGTCCTGCATCAGAGAGAGACTGAACTGTTCAGTCCTGAGAGTTTCTGATTCCATGGTCACCTGGCCGAAGTGTTTATCAGATCACCCTTCTATTAAGAACTTGTGTGAGGGCCACCTAGGTGGCTCAGTCGGTTAAGCGTCTGCCTTCTGCTCGGGTCATGATCTCAGGGTCCTGGGGTCAAGACCCCCATCTGGCTCCCTGATCATTGGGAGAGTCTGCTTGTCCCTCTCCCTCGGTCCCCACCCCTTCTTGTGTGCACTCTCTCTCAAAAAAAAAAAAACACAAAAAAGTCGTGGTGGCTCATTATAAAAAGCATTTAATCCATCAAGGCAAAAAATTAAAATATGGATAATACCTAATGCTGGGAACAGTGTGGTAAAAAGAACAATTCCATTTACAATTATGAAAGTATATAATATAATTTCGAGGGCAATTATCCAATACACACACACACACACACACACACACACACACGGTACTCAAGTATTTAAGTACTAATTCTTGCCTTCGTCTTAGTACTTTGGTACTGTTCACTCAACGTTTCCCCAAAAGACCAATAAACCTCCAGTATCTACCAGATAACACACCCCTCCCGGAAATGAGACTGGATTAGTGTTTGTCTCAGTGTAACTCCGGGAGCTTATTAAAATGAGGGCTTCTGGGCCCACCCTAAACCGAAGAGAGTTACCGCGGAAGCACCAGGACTCTGTACCTGGACCAAACTTCCCAGAGGTTTCTGACTTGGCGGAAAGCCGAAGTCCGCCGGCCAGAAGGCGTCGCTCTTCCCTAGCGCCTCAGCCTCCGGCTCCCGGAAGAGCCCCTCTGTCCGCCAGGGCCGCTGCACTTGCCTCCTCTCTTCCGCTTCCGGTGTTCCCCTGCAGCCATGGCCGCCGCCGCCGCCGCTGGCGGTCCCGGGGTGCCCCTGTCCCCGGACGAATTGCTTCCGAAAGGCGATTCCGAGAAGACTGAGGAGGAACTGGAGGAGGAAGACGACGAGGAGGTACTGGGGCCTTGCGGTGTGGGGCGGGGTGCGAGGTTACGGGCGGGCAGCGGCCCGCCCGGGGGTGTGAGCTCCGCGTGCTGCGGGATTCGAAGGCGCGTCGCGGAGCCCGGAGAGGTCGGAGGGGAGGTGTCTTCTCCGGGAGGCGGGGTTAGGGCCCCCAGTGGGCCGGGGCGGGGTACCCTGTCCACACGGGGTGGTTGCTATTGCTTCGGTGAAGACCCGCGCCGCCTCCACCACAGCTAGATGAGACCCTGTCGGAGAGACTGTGGGGTCTGACGGAGATGTTCCCAGAGAGGGTCCGGTCCGCGGCTGGAGCCACTTTTGATCTCTCCCTCTTTGTGGCTCAGAAAATGTACAGGTAAGGGACGAGGGCAAAGACATTGGGGTGTTTCTGGGGTGACTCAAGTGCCGTGAACGAGCGTGGGCTTTCAGAGTAGCAGGCGGGAGTTGGAGGCCAACCTGCCCCTTAGATCAGAGTGACCTTGGGCTGGTGGGGACTTTAACCTTTCTTGGTCTCAATTTCCTTTCCCTAAAGTGGCAATTCTTATGGGACAGGGTCGTTGGGAGGATCATTTCACGTCATGTGAGGTAATTACTGTGCTGTATAAGTAGCTTTGTAAGAACGCAGAGTCTTGGAACTGCTGGCATTAGATAAACAGCCAGCAGAACTGCCGGTCCTGTTTCTGGTAGGAGTATGGTGCAAGGGTTGGGTAGAACATGCCTATCAAAAACATGGGAGTGTGAGAGCTTTGATTGCTGGTTCCTTGGTGAAGCGATCTGGTTTTGTGTCTGGCTGTCATGCTCACACTCCCTCTGCAGGTTTTCCAGGGCAGCCTTGTGGATTGGGACCACTTCCTTCATGATCCTGGTCCTTCCTGTTGTTTTTGAGACGGAGAAGTTGCAAATGGAGCAGCAGCAACAACTGCAGCAGCGGCAGGTGAGCCCAGCCCCTGGACCTGTTGCTGGTGGTGGAGATGCAAGTGGTCGATTTCCCAGCCCCTGGGTAGACCAGCAGTTCTTGTGGGTTCAGACTGGGATCCAGCCCCTCTGCTCTTTTACGTACCACACTGTGCTCACTGGTGTGTGTAGACCTTATCTGCCCTGTCAGTTACAGTGGAAATGTGATCCCTAGGCTTGTATGATGCCTTATACCCCTCCTTTTCTTTTTCAGATACTTCTAGGGCCTAACACAGGGCTCTCAGGAGGAATGCCAGGAGCTCTACCTTCACTTCCTGGAAAGATCTAGATTGCTACTGCTAGACTTGTCTTGGTGGGACAAGTTTGAAAATTCAATAGTGTTTGAACTGCTGATAATTTGGATTTTTTTTTTTTTTTTAAACTTTGGCACATTGATCTATCTAAACCTGGTGGGGAGAATTCTCCCCAGTGTCTCACAGAGACTCCCAACTTGCAACTGTGCCCTCCACGCTGTCCCATTTCTTCTGTTCTCACTCTGATACCAGAATGCAGCAGTGCAGACGGTTATTCCAGCTCTGGCCATCCCACCCCTTTCACTAAATCCCTCATGACCGGAAGATCTCACTATCCCATTGTGGCATAGGAACTGATGCCACTGGGAAGGATATCCCCAAGACCATTTTTGTTTTTAAGCATGGAGATGTTGGGAAGGGACGTGCACACGATATGAAATACATTATGCATTACAGCCGTAGTGTAAAGCAGCCACTGTGAATTTCTCTGTTGGAAAGGAGGGAGGGCCGGGCAGCAGTTTCAACCATAGGATGGAGACTGTGGAGGACAAAGCAGGAGCTCATTTCCTCTGCCCATTTTGGCTATGAGACCTGTGTGTCGGTCTAAAAAAGAAAAAAAAGTAAGTGCTCACTTTTTGTATTTAAATATTAAAAATGATTCCAATGGAAACTGTCATCTATGTACTTGTGATCCACACCTCGAAATCACTCAGACTGGCCCTCACATTTCCTCTCAGCCCAGCTAGCCCCACCTTTTAACACTGTTTGACCCCTCACTGTCCAAGCGAGTTAAACTTGCAAAAGTGAAAAAGGTCTTTCATTTCTGGCCAAGAACCTCTTAACAGTAACCTCTGTCCTAATTCAGGCTGTGATTTTCAGATCCAGAAGGGGCGGGATCCATGTACTTGTACAGTCTCAGTGACACAGTCGTAAAGGATTTATAGGGAATGACATAGTACTGATTTCTGGTCTAGGGAGGGAAGATTAGCAAATAGAACTTTTTTTTTTTTAATAATTGCTGCACTGAGCTGATCATGAATCCAGTTGTAGCCCTGTCTTTGAACTTTGCAGTTTTTCAGTTTTTCCGTTTAACAAAAATTTCTATTAGCACTGTGCTATTAACAGTACTGAGCCTTTTGTATTTATCAGAATACTACTGTACGATTTAGGGGATAGTACTATTCCTATTTTACAGAGGAGCAAACAGTCACAGAAAGGTTAGGTAATCTATCAGACTGCCTGGGAAATGCTAGATCTGAATTCAAATTCAGCAGGCCCTCTGCTGTGCGATCTTGACCTTGTTAACCAGAGAAAAACACTGGTCACTTGTCAGTGCTGATAAAGAAAACTTGTACTTAAATTGGGATTCCTCAGATTGTTGAGTCTAGTTTTTGTAAACTGAAAAATGCCTCAGGTTTTTGAACCAAATCCTACTTGGTGAATATCTTGTCTGGGTATCTGAAGCGAGAGATTTGACTAAAGCACAATATAGCTCTAAAAGATGGCTTATAATGGTAGTGAGTTTTTCTTCTAAGCATCATATTAAAGTTTACTTTTTTTCCCTCCACATACATAATTACAGAATTTAGGCAGACAGATGAAATTTATGTACGGAGTTTTCCATTTTTTAATATTTGGTTAAACAAAATACATCTTTTGTAAACAAACCCAGCACAAGGCCAACAAAAAAAGGAATAAAAGCAAGAAAAACAAAAAGCCTAGGGTTGCCCCTTATTGGGCATCAGGGTCAGGCCTGCCCCCTTCCTTGAAGTGGGCTTTTTGCCCTTGGGCATCAGCATGGGTCCCTGTTCCTAAGCACCAAAATTGGATATGAACAGAGAAACCAGCCCTGAAATGTTTAAGCGTCTTTGCATATCCCGTTGGCTCATGGGCTCCAAGTGCACGGGGACTCCTCCGAAGTGCCATTTGCACAGGCCCAAGCAGATGGGTGGAGAGGAGTTTCCCCTTCCTCCCAGGAAATGGCTTACTATCACTGACAGCGCCCATGGACCCAAGGTCCTGCTTGTGACAGTCAGGTTGGCTGTAACTTCTGGCTGGTGTGGTTGGAATGTCATTGTGCAGGGGTAAGGAGCTCCCTGTGGTGCCAAGCAGGTCTGGTATGGAAAACGGTGCAGAAGAGACTGCAGCCAGTTGCCGAGAAGGTGTGATGCAATAGCCGCTTGGTGGCCTCGGTTACTCAGCATAAAAAACGGCCTTGTTGGATTGAAGATACATGTGCAGAAAAAGTGCTGGTGTAAACATGCACTCCAGTCACAGTGGGGAGAAAGCCTCAGCTTCATCCTGTTAAGCTTGCTCAGGCTTGACATGCAAGCCCCAGGCTGGCTTTGCTGCTGGAGAGACGTCTGGCCAGTGGGGCAGCTCTCAGACCCACCAGGACCACCCATGTGGAAGGGGCAGACGGGCCCTCTCCGCCTGCCCACCTGCCTTGAGGCAACCACAACCACCCTGGTGACACCCAATGTGGTGGGATACTTTCCCTCCCCTTCTCTTGTTTTCCAAAGTTACAGGAGAAAAGTGGGCTACAACTATTTAAAGAGGTAGGGGGTGGATGGATTCTTGCTGATGTGTAAAGGAAACTAAAGAAAGATGACAAATCCAGGTGCCATACGTAATGCGCGTAAACACCCAACTTGAGGGTTCTGATTCTTGTCACTATAGTGACAATTCTAGCTGCTCTTAATCTCTCAGGAGCTTATCTTCGTAATACTTGCCTCACTCAACCGTCTCTCAAACTAGTGGAAGTGGATATCGAGAACAGACTTAATTGTTCCCTGATTTTGCCAGAGTATGTCAACTGGGAACACTGCCCTCTGGCCTGTCCTGTGCCCCAGAGCTTCCGAAATCAATGTAGTGAAGTGGCAGGGACAATGCTGGAGGGAGGCGACAGATCAGACGCACCTGCCCCAGTCTGCCTTCCACCATGGCCTCTGCGGTATCTAGCTCACCCTGTCACAGTAGGATGTCGCAGGATTCAACCACCTGACATGGAATACTAGAGAACGTTTCATTAGGAAACTTGAAGGACGGCCAGGAACCACCCTCAAAACTGGGGGTAACGGGTGGCCTTAAGGGTTGGAGATGGCATGCTGTACCACCGCTGGGGTTTTGGAGATGGTTTCCTGAGAGGCCCTCATGCTCTGGGTCCATCCAGCCAGTCCCATGGGCTTCGCACGCACGGTGTGTCCAGATCACTGGCTGCCAGGAAAGGGGAAGTGGAGGCAGCATCTCGAGGTGTCACAGCAGCAGTGCACTCCAGCAGAGCTTCTGTCAAGTTCTCGCAGGAATGGCGAAGATAAGCCAGGACCCACCTTTCTCCTCCTCTCTCAAATAAAACAAGGATCTTCCCCAGGTCGCCCTGAGCCCACAGAGCTCCTACCTTCCTGTCCCACGAACACGTCATGCTGGGTGGCGGTTCTCGTCACGGCCCACACGTCTGTCTGTCCTACAGCACTGTCAAATCTGAGGGGAACCCAGTGAGATGTTTGGGGAAGTGGCAAGGGCAGACCCACTGCAGAGGCCACAGCACGTGACAGGACTTGCGGGGCCGAGGTGAGGGAAGGTTGGGTAGCACTGCGTTACACGTCAGCCCTCCAACTCTGACGGGCCTCCACCTCTTCCGGCACCACCAGCAGGAGTTCACAGTTCTTTCCTCGCAAGTGATGTTTGAGAAATTTCCTACGGGAACAAAGGGTAGATGAGAGAGAGAATGAAATGCTGGTAAAACTGCACATTCCGGTCTCGGGGCCACGTGCTCCGCAGTGACCTCATTTATGCCCTTGGCAGTCCTCACACCCTCTTGGAGGGATCTGTTCTTACAGGGTTCCACATCTGGCTACCCCTTCAAGCTGCCCAGCTCATTTCCGCCCCGAATTTTCACTCATCCTCATACAGCTGCCGCCAGCATCTATTCTGTGAGAATAGATATTCAGCTGCCCCAAAGTAATCAAGGGACTTCTCATTGTTTAAAAATAAATAAATAAAAAGCTGCTTCTTTGGTCTCAAGGAAATTTAGCCCTTTCTGGTCTAAATGTCTGTCTGTCTTCTTCTGAAGTGGCAGCTAAACCATCCTGGTTGTCCAAGCGTAGACAATGTTCCGATGCCAGTCCCACCAGACCCGAAGCCAGCGTTCTGGCTGCTGGAGCGTCTCTACCAAAGGGACTTCACATCCTCACCAGCCATCAAACATATAGGTCTTTCAAGTCTGAGACCCTGATTCTAAGCAGGGCGGGGAGAGGATCCAAGGAGCTAGGATTCCGTCTCCTTTGTCAAATAACCAAAGACGGGCTCAACTTGCCCAACACAGCAAAGGAAGGAGCCCGGCCCACTCACAACGGCTACCTGAGCTCGCTCTCGCCTCCAATCCACTCGGGCATCTTCAGTTTGGAGTCGAGGTTGTAGTAGGCACCGCCCACCTCTCGGACACAGATCCAGTGCTGCCTTTGGAGAGGCAACTTCAGTGGACCCCAGCACAGGCTGGAGGGCAGGTTCATGATGAAGCCCATGACATTCGTGAGAGCAATGGCACTGACATCCCTGCAGGAGAGAAACGGCCTGGTCGGTTCCCCGAGGTTCCCGTGGAAGCACCTCCCCACTCATGCCCGAGTGCCTGTTCTCATCAAGGCGAGCCTGGTTCAGATTACCTGCGCTTGTCCCACCAGACAGCTTCATAGCCTTTGGTTTGAAGTGCTGCCATAATGACATTCACATCGTAGTTCCCATTTCCCAGCATGCTCTTCTTGTGGGGGGTCACCATGGTGTTTGGAGACAACCTACAAATGTGAAAGGAGGAGGGCTAAGATGTGGGCTGTCCAACCCCTCTGCCCAGCCCTCCACAGCCCCATCCACCACCGCCTCTGGAAGCTTCTGTCCCCCATTCAGTATAAGGTAACCACTTTTTTACCCAAGTATTTTATAGTCTGGGCTCCTACTGCCCTAGAGATTACCTCTCTTTTTATGCAAAACATTAACTCAGTAGCGGTGGGGCCTACGTGTGGTCATTCAGAAAGTCAATGGACCCAAACCATGTTCCACAAGACGAGTCATTTAAGAAACCCCCAGCCTACCTATTTCTGCAGTCTTCCTCCTTGCTGACCTTCCTGCCTTAATATGGCCGTTTTATCATTAGAAAATAGTAATTGATATTTTCATTTGCATGGGTAGTATTTGTTGCTACTCTTTTACAGGTTTAAAATTTTTTTAATTTAAATTCAATTAATTAACATATAACATTATTAGTTTCAGGGGTAGAGTTCAGTGATTCATCAGTCTTATATGATACCCAGTGCTCATTACATCACATAACCCCCCTTAATGCCCATCACCCAGTTACCGCCTCTCCCCACCCCTCTTCCCTCCAGCAACCCTCAGTCCACTTCCCATCATCAAGAGCCTCTTATGGTTTGTCTCCCTTTGATTTCATCTTGTTTTAGTTTTTCCTCTCTTCCCCTATGATCTTCTGTTTTGTTTCTTAAATCCCACATATAAGTGAGATCATATAACTGTCTTTCTCTGCTTGACTTATTTTGCTTAACATAATACCTTCTAGTTCCATCCACATCATTGCAAATGGCAAAATTTTTTTGATGGCTGAGTAGTATTCCATTGTATATACACACCACATTTTCTTTATCCATTCATCTCTTGATGGATATCTGGGCTCTTTCCATAGTTTGGCTCTTGTAGACATTGCTGCTATTAACATTGGGGTACAGGTGCCCCTTCGCATCACAATACCCAGTAGTTCAATTGCTGGGTTGTGGGGTAGTTCTATTTTCAACTTTTTGAGGAACCTCCATATTGTTTTCCAGAGTGGCTGCACCAGCTTGCATTCTCACCAGCAGTGTAGGAGGGTTCCCCTTTCTCCGCATCCTTGCCAACACCCGTCATTTCCTGACTTGTTAATTATAACCATTTTGACTGGTGTGAGGTGGTATCTCACTGTGGTTTTTATTGTATTTCCCTAATGCCGAGTGATGTTGAGCATTTTTTCATGTGTCTGTTGACCATTTGTAAGTCATCGTTGGAGAAATGTCTGTTCATGTCTTCTACCCATTTCTTGATTGGGTCATTTGTTCTTTGGGTGTTGAGTTTGATGACTTCTTTATAGATACTGGATACTAACTCTTTATCTGTTAAGACATTTGCAATTATCTTCTCCCATTCTGTGCGTTGTCTTTTTGGTTTATCTACTGTTTCCTTTGCTGTGCAAAAGCTTTTTACCTTGATGGAAGTCCCAGTAGTTCATTTTTGCCTTTGTTTCTCTTGCCTTTGGAGAAATGTCTAGCAAGAAGTTGCTGTAGCCAAGGTCAAAGAGGTTACTTCCTGTGTTCTCTAGGATTTTGATGGATTCCTGCCTCACATTTAGGTCTTTCATCCATTTGTCATTTCATCCATTTCATCTATTTTTGTGCATGTTGTAAGGAAATAGTCCAGGTTCATTCTTCTGCATGTGGCTGTCTGGTTTTCCCAACAGCATTTGTTGAAGAGGCTGTCTTTTTTCCACTGGACATTCTTTCCTGCTTCGTCAAAGATTAGTTGACCCTAGAGTTAAGGGTCCATTTCTGGGTTCCCTATTCTGTTCCACTGATCTATGTGTCTGTTTTCGGGCCAGTACCATACTGTCTTGATGATTACAGCTTTGTAATACAACTTGAAGTCTGGCATTGTGATGCCACCAGCTTTGATTTTCTTTTTCAACATTCCTTTGGCTATTTGGGGACTATTCTGGTGCCATATGACTTTTAGGATTATTTTTTCCAGCTCTGTGAAAAAAGTTGATGGTATTTTAATACAGACTGCACTGAATGTATAGATTTCTCTAGATAGCATAGACATTTTAACAATATTTGTTCTTCCAATCCATGAGCATGGAACGTTTTTCCATTTCTTTGTGTCTTTCTCAGTTTCTTTCAAGAGTGCTCTGTAGTTTTCTGAGTACAACTCCTTTGCCTATCTGGTTAGGTTTATTCCTAGGTATCGTATGGTTTTGGGTGCAATTGTACATGGGATTGACTTCTTAATTTCTCTTCCCTCTGGCTCATTGGTATATAGAAATGCAACTTATTTCTGTACATTGATTTTCTATCCTGCTCCTTTACTGAATTCCTGTATGAGTTCTAGCAATTTTGCAGTTGTCTTTTAGGTTTTCCACATAGAGCATCATGTCATCTGCAAAAGGAGTTTGACTACTTCTTTGCTGATCTGGATGCCTTTTATTTCTTTTTGTTGTCTGATTGCTGAGGCTAGGATTTCTAGTATTATGTTGAACAACAGTGGTGACAGCAGACATCCCTGCTGTGTTCCTGACCTTAGGGGAAAGCTCTCAGTTTTTCTCCGCTGAGAATGATATTTACTATGGGTTTTTTTTTTTTTAAGATTTTATTTATGTATGTATTTGACACAGAGATAGAGAGAACAGAAGCAGGAAGAGAGGCAGAGGCAGAAGCAGGCTCCCTGCTGAGCAAGGAGCCTGATGCGGGGCTTGATCCCAGGACTCCGGGATCATGACCTGAGCCACCCAGGTGCCCCGGCTATGGGTTTTCCATAGATGGCTTTTATTGATATTGAGGTGTGTACCTTCTATCCCTATACCTCGAAGAGTTTTAATCAAGAAAGGATGCTGTACTTTGTCAAATGCTTTTTCTGCATCTAGCGACAGGATCATAAGTTTCATTCTTATTCTTTCTTTTGTTTATGTGGTTTATTGCATTGATTGATTTGTGGATGTTGAACCAACCTTACAGCCCAGGAATAAATCCCACCTGGTCGTGGTGAATAATCCTTTTAATAGAGTCTGGAAGTTTTCCTTCCATTTCGATTTTTTGAAACAGCTTCAGAAGAACAGATATTGATTCTTCTTTAAATGTCTGGTAGAATTCCCCTGGGAAGCCATTTGGCCCTGGGCTCTTGTGTGTTGGGAGACTTCTGACTACTGCTTCAATTTCCTTGCTGGTTATGGGTCTGTTCAGGTTTTCTTCTTCCTGTTTCAGTTTTGGTAGTTTATACATCTCTACAAGTGCATCCATTTCTTCCAGACTAATTTGTTGGCATATAATTGCTTATAATATGTTCTTATAACTGTTGGATGTAAGCTGGGTTGGTTGTAAGCTCTCCTCCTTCACTCACGATTTTATTTATTAGAGAGAGAGAGAGAGAGAGAGAGAGAGAGAGAGATATCACAAGTAGGCAGAGCAGCAGGCAGAGAGTGGGAGAAGCATGTTCCCTGCCAAGCAGAGAGCCTGATGTGGGGCTCAATTCCAGGACCCTGAGATCATGACCTGAGCGGAAGGCAGAGGCTTAACCCACTGAGCCACACAGGCACCCCATCAATCTTATTAATTCTTTCAAAGAACCAGCCCCTATTATGTTGATCTCTTCTACTGTTCTTTTGTTTTCTATTTCATTGATTTCTGCTTTAATCTTTATCAATCCTCTTATCCTGGTGGGTTTAGGCTTCTTCTTCTTTTTTTAAATACTCTTCTTTCTCCAGCTCCTTTACCTATAAGATTAGGTTGTGTATTTGAGACCTTTCTTGTTCCTTAAGAAAGGTTTGTGTTGCTATATACTTCCCTCTTAGGACTGCCTTTGCTGCATCCCCAACATTTTGGATAGCTGTATTTTCATTTTCATTTATTTCCATGAATTTTTAAAATTCTTCCTTAATTTCCTGGTTGACCCATTCATTCTTTAGTAGGATGCTCTTTAGCCTTCATATATTTGAGTTCTTTCCAAATTTTCTCTTGTGTTTTGAGTTCCAGTGTCAAAGCATTATTGTCCAAAAATATGCAGGGAATGATCCCAATCTTTTGGGACCAGTTGAGACCAGATTTGTGACCCAGTATATGATCTACTCTGGAGAACATCCCGTGTACATGCAAGAAGAATGTGTGTTCTGTTGCTTTAGAATGGAATGTTCTGAATATATCTGTGAAGACCATCTGGTCCAGTGTGTCATTCAAAGCCCTTGTGTCCTTGTTGATCTTCTGCTTAGATGATCTCTCCATTGCAGCAATTGGAGTGTTGAAGTCCCCTACTATTACTGTATTATTATCAATGTATTCCTTTAATTTTGTTATTAATTGGTTTATATAACAGGCTGCTCCCATGTTAGGGGCATAAATATTTACAATTGTTAGAACTTCTTGTTGGATAGACCCTTTAATTATGATACAGTGTCCTTCCTCATATTTTATTACCATCTATGTCTGATGTAAGGATTGCCACCCCAGCTTTATTAGCATGATAAATGGTTTTCTACCCCTCACTTTCAATCTGGAGGTGTGTGTGGGTCTAAAGTGAGTCTCTTTAAGACAGCAGCATATTGATGAGTCTTGCTTTTTTTTTTAATCCAATCTGATATCCTATGTCTTTTTTTTTTTAAAGATTTTATTTATTTATTTGACAGACAGACATCACAAGTAGGCAGAGAGGCAGGCAGAGAGAGGTGCAGGGAAGCAGGCTCCCGCCGAGCAGAGAGCCCGATGTGGGGCTTGATCCCAGGACTCTGGGATCATGACCTGAGCCAAAGGCAGAGGCTTTAACCCACTGCAGCCAGGCACCCCTCCTGTGTCTTTTGATTGGAGCATTTGGCTCATTTACATTCAGAGTTGCAGAAAGATATGAACTTAGTGCCTTTATATAACCTGTAAAGTCACTGTTTCTGTATATTGTCTCTGTTCCTTTCTGGTCTACTTTACTTTTGGGCTCTCTCTTCACTTAAGGGATCCCCCTTAATATTTCTTGCAGGGCTGGTTTAGTGATCACAAATTCTTTTACTTTGTTTGTCCTGGAAGCTTTTTCACTCTCCTCCTATTCTGAATAACAGCCTACCTGGATAAAGTATTCTCGGCTGCATATTTTTCTCATTTAGCACCATGAATATATCATGCCAGTACTTTGTGGCCTACCAGGTCTCTGTGGCTAGGCCTGCTGCCAGTCTAATGTTTGTATCCTTGTAGGTTACAGACCTCTTGTCCCAAGCTGCTTTCAGGATTTTCTCTGTCTCTGAGATTTTCAAGTTTTACTATGTTGGAGTGCTGATGTATTTTTCCTGATTTTGAGGGGGAGGGGGGTTTCTCTGTGCCTCCTGGACTTGAATACCTGTTTCCTTCCCCAGATTAGGGAAGTTTTCCAGCATAATTTACTCCAATATACTTTCCATCCTCCCTTCTTCTGGGATCCCAATTATTCGAATACTGTTTTGCTTTATGGTATCACTTATCTCGCAAATTCTCCCCTTGTGATCCAGTAGTTGTTTATGTTTTTCTCAGCTTCTTTATTCTCCATCATTTTGTCTTTTACATCTCTAATTTTCTCTTCTGCCTCATTTATCCTAGCAGTTGGAGCCTCCATATTTGACTGCATCTCATTAATAGCCTTTTTAATTTCAACTTGATATTTTAGTTCTTTTATTTCTCCAGAAAAGGATTTGCTTGTGTCTTCTACACTTTTTTCCAAGCCCAGCTAGTGTCTTTAGTATAATCATTACTAACTCTAGTTCCCACATCCATACTGATTAGGTCACTGGCAGTCAGTACTGCCTCTTGTTCTCCTTTCTGAGGTGAGTTTTTCCGTCTTTGTCATTTTGTCCAGAAAAAAAAAAAAAACAGATGAACAAGAGAACAAAATACTAAAATGGCAACAAGGACACCAGAGAAGTACACACTAAACAAATCAGGAGACCCAAAAGTGAAGAAAAAAAAATTAAAATTAAAAAGGAAAGAGAATATAATCAGACAGATGAACTGAACAGAGCAATACTTGGGATCCTGTGTCTATTTTGTTCTGTTTGTTAGAAAACTAGATCCCGGGGCGCCTGGGTGGCTCAGTGGGTTAAAGCCTCTGCCTTCGGCTCAGGTCATGATCTCAGGGTCCTGGGATCGAGCCCCGCATCAGGCTCTCTGCTCAGCGGGAAGCCTGCTTCCCCTAATCTCTCTGCCTGACTCTCTGCCTACTAGTGATCTCTGTCTGTCAAATAAATAAATAAAATCTTTAAAAAAAAAAAAAAAGAAAACTAGATCCCAAAATTGTAGAGAAAGAAAAACAAAAATAAAGTTAAATACAATTAAAGAACAGAATATAATAATGATAAAAATGAAAATTTTCAAAAAGAGCTGATAAAATAACAAAGTAGCTGAAAAAGGAAAGAGAACAAAAATAAAATTGAAAGACTGAAGAATCCTGAGAAATACCTATGAATTCTATATACTATTTTCCCCTAGCCCTGGCATTTTACAGTTCTGTGTCATCAGTAAACTTGGTCTTAGCCAGATGTTTTTGCTCATTTTTTCGGGGAGGGTCCTGTTGCACTGATTCTCAGGTGTCTTTGCCCTAGGTAGAAATGCACCACCCTTGCCTACGGCCAGGCTAAGTAAGCAGCTCTGGATTGCTCTCGGTGTCTTTTGTTCCCCGAAGGCTTTCCATGCAGCTTTAGAGGCTGAGAATGAAAATGGTTGCCTCCTAATCTCTCGACCCTGGTGTTGAGAGTTTAGGGCTTCACTCCTCAGTGAGCCCTCAAGGAAAAGCAGTCGCTCCAGTCTCTCTCTGTACTCCATGCTCACCCAGTTTGTGACCATGAGTCTCTGTCTCAGGTACACGTCCTGTTTTTGAGTCTCCAAACCCTGCAGACTCTTGCAGTGCACACCTGCACAGCTCCTTCCCTGGGGAGGAAGAGGGGGGGTAGGGGGTTCTTGTCCTGGTTCTGCCTCTTGCTGGGCCCCTGCTGGGAGAGCCATCAGCTGACTGTGCTGTGGTTCCTGGTTTACGGCAATCCTGGGCTCACTGATTGCAGCCAGCTTCCCCACCCCGATGCCCAGGAGCTCTGCGGCACTCGAGCACCTCCTGTCTTCCTGTGACCCCTGAAACCACACTGTCCCAGCTGGGATTCCGGCTCACCTTGCCAGACAAGCATCTTTCAGGCAGGGACCTCCCTCACCAGAGCAGACTTAAAAGTTCTAATTCTGTGCTCCGCGGTCATATCGCTCTCCTGGGCCAGCTTACAGAGGCTCCCTCCCCCATGGTTTATGTTCCCATGTATCAGCCCGGATTCACTTCTCTGCATCTCTTAACTTGCAGAAGGTGGTCACTTTTCTACTTGTAAGTTGCAGCTACTCTTCTTAGATCCTTGGCTGAGTCTGCAGGCGTTTGGAACGGTCTGACAGCGGTCTAGCTGAATTCCTGGGACCAGATGAAACTAAGGTCTCCTACTCCTCCATCATCTTGGACTCTCTCCATTTTTTTTTTCACAGTTTAAATGCTTTCTATTTAAGGATTGCACACTTGGTAATCATTAATCCTTAAATACTCCAAGGCATGCAGAGGCTCAAGCAGGTAACATAAATGTATGAACTGGGGCCAAATTTAAAGCAGTAAGAAGTTGTAAGGCCTATATTAAACTGGAATGTATGAGCCACCTAAAGTATTTCAAACATACATGTGTGTAAAACACTTGAATAAAAAATTAAAGACAATTAAAACACAAAGAATTAACTGGGGAAAAAAAGAAAAAAAGAATGTGCCAAACAAAAGTAAACTTGCCCACCCACCCATACGTCATTTTTGGCCAGGCCTTATTAGCCTTCAAGTCAAGGTAAGGGCAGTAGCTCTAAAAGCGTTTCGGGCCCTGTGATTTGGCTTTTACAGGCTTGTCACCTAGGACTGAGGAAAGGCCATCTTGAAGGAAGGGGTAGATTGCTTCCACCTTGGTGTGAAGGGGAAGAAGGGAAATGGGGTGAGTTTCTCAGGAATCAAAGTGGAGGGCAGATGTCCAGGAGGCTGTTAGGAGCCATCTCTACAGGAGAATCATGACTAGGTCAACTCTAAACACTCAAGAAATCTTACAAAAAGTTTCTTTTTTTTAAACTTCTCTATACACAGTAAGCATACTGTTATTTTTCAAACATAAAACATTTCCTTCCATTGCTTAAACCCTCCAATGGCTCCCAAAGCACTTAAATAGTCTAGATGACTTCTTCTTCCTGCAAGGCCCTCAGAACACTGCTGACCTTATCCCCACCTCTTTTAACACACACACCTGCTCCCTATGACTTAAACACACAAAACTCCTTCTTGGCACCCCTGGGTGGCTCAAATAGTGAAGTGTCTGCCTTTGGCTCAGGTCATGATCCCAGGGTCCTGTGATCAAGCCCCACGTTGGGCTCCCTGCTCAGTGCAGAGCCTGTTTCTCCCTCTCCCTCTACCATTCCCTCCGCTTGTATTCTCTAGCTCTTGTCTCTCTCTCTGCCAAATAAAATAAATAAAATCTTAAAAACAAAACAAAACAAAAAACCCTTCCCACCCGAAGGCCTTTGCACATACTATTTCAGCCATGTGGAATGTTCTTCGCGCCAGATCTACACTTGGTTTGCTCCTTTATTATTTGAGTCTCAAGTGTTAGCGCCTTAGAAGCCTTTTTTGACCACCCGATCTTCAGTTTCTTCCAGGCACCGTATTTTACTCCACCTGCTTTAATTACAGCCCTTGTTACTACCAGACACATCTGCTTCCCACATTAGAATGACAGCAGGGGCCTTGGATATCCTGTCGGGACTCTATCACCAGGACCCAAAGAGAGCCTGGCACACAGGACGTGCTTAGGAAATGGTTACTGAGGGAGCCTGGGTGGCTCAGTGGGTTAAAGCCTCTGCCTTCGGCTCAGGTCATGGTCTCAGGGTCCTGGGATCGAGCCCTGCATTGGGCTCTCTGCTCAGCAGGGAGCCTGCTTCCCCCTCTCCATCTGCCTGCCTCTCTGCCTGCTTATGATCTCTCTGTCAAATAAATAAATAAAATCTCAAAAAAAAAAAACTGTTTACTGACATGTTTGCCATGTTTACTCTACTATCCTATCTCTTTCTTTGTAAACACTGGGAGGAGACCCTTAAAAAGAGCTTCTGTGCTTGTCTCCAGAGCTAGCCAATAAGGAGATCAGAGAACACTAAACTTAACTCTGTAACCAAATTGTATTTTACTGTAACAATAACCACCATTTATTGAAAAATTCCATGCCATGTCCAATGCAAGATGCTTTTATGTGTATCTCATTGAATTTCCAAAATAAACCTATGAAGCTATAAACTGAGAGCCTGATGCAGGACTCAATCCCAGGACCCTGAGACCATGACCTGAGCCAAAGGCTGAGGCTTAACCCACTGAGCCACCCAGGCGCCCCAATGTCCCACGTTTTCTATCTCAGATTCCAACCCTCTCTGGTCTACTCCCATTCACTCTCCTCGAACTGGAGTTTCCTTGCCCCATATCCGGGCTTTTGAAACAGGTTGCTAAACTGATCTCCTCGTTCCCAGCGTCCCCTGTTTGAATGTTCCTGCCACATTCCCCAAGTGACCATTTCACTCTCTCACGAAGGAACTGCCACTGCAGCCAGCTGCCCACTGGCTAACTCCCACCCTCACAGCCCTCCCGGGCCTATGCTCCCCTCTCCTTAGGCTTTTAGTGCACTTCAGACACCACGACCATGCGGCCTCTGTTCTTCTATCCTGTTTCCTGTTCCAAGCCCAATGGGAAAGCTTCTCCAAGGTCAGTGTCACAACCTACCTCTTCCATGGAATCCTTCCTGACTTCTATGTAGAAAATACAGGGAGATAGGGAGGACCACACATTATGCTATCAAGCAGCACCAATACTAACTGTGAGATTTAATGTCTGTGCCTGCTGGCTTATCTGCAATGATGGGGACAATCTCCACCATACACGGCCATTAAAGAATTCCATTCTTTTACACATGTCTGACCAGAGAGCACAGGGGATTCCTGAAGCACAGGGGATGGCTCTTCTCCTCTCTTAGCCCTCACAGCAGAGCACTGGCAACTGAATAAACATGTGTTGGCCTAGATGACATCACTCTAGGGAATTCGGAGAATGGCCTCCATCTCATTCCTAGAGTAGGCATTCGAGTCAGTGGGGTCCACCCGGTGTGCCATCATACCAGTCCTCACTTCTACTGAGCTATAACCAGGTGCCCACGGTGTCAGCTACTCTTGAGAGCTTTATCTCTTAATCATTCCAGCAGTCTTAAGACAGAACTTAACTCCACTGGGTTAATAAGGAAGCTGAGGCACAGTGTGGCTACAGTGACTTGCACAGCCCTAAGCAGCTGGTGAGTGCCAGAGCTGGGCTCCACCCAATACACTCAATGGTCTCCCAGCGAGTTCGACAAACTGGTCCCACTGACCTCCATGGCATCCATGATTTTCTTGAGACTCCTTGGCAAACTCCCTTTCAGGACAGTCGTCATGATTTGGACAGAAGTTCTACACTAGAAAGCAAGCCTCTCACTTCTGTCGTTACAGCCACAGGTTGGAGCCACGGGATTTGAAGTGATCTCTAAGTGAGAAGATGGGCTCCAGGCAAGGTCTCACTAATGCCTATGCTCTCAGGTGAGTTCCTGGTCCTCCCTCGTGGTTATTCCTGTATCTGGCTATGGTGAAGATTTCAGATTTTAACAAAAAGGAGATGTGGAGACATCATCAAGATCCCTTTTCTCTCCTAATTATTATTTTCCTTTTTATCAGGTCTCAAGAAATGTGACCTTAGAAAGTAGGTCTCAGAACTTCACCATGTATCTTTAAATTATTAAATATATAAAGTGCAGATTACAGGGTCCAGCACATCAGTGTACTCTGTACGTGTTGGCAATGATGATGATGTGTTGGTCTGGCCTGTGGACAAAATGATTTAACTCTCTAGAGGTGAACACTCTACACCTTTTAGCAATTTAACACCACCACACCTTTAAATGTGGCTCCTTTAATGGAGAGGCTGGACTTCTCTGTGGTAGAAGAATGCTGGTTGTTCACCAATATCTAAAATCTCTTTGTCTCTTCCAGCTTGCATTAGACTTTTCCAGGGGGACCAACCTAGTTTTCATCTATTTAGATTTTAACACCTTTTTTTTGGGGGGGGGGGGGGATACATATCTAGCTGCAAGAACGTTTACGATTGAGACGAGTCTAGTGAAAATGGTTTGAGGCTGAGGATTTTCCAAACATGTCAGCAAAGCTGCTGCTACATCATTTGACTTCTATATCCTTCCTTTTTCAAAGCACAGGCACGTATATGATGAGATGTACAAGATCAAGACATCTGCTTCTGTATATGTGCATGATGACGCCTGCCCAGTTTCTGGGCTTTTCGAATTCGAGCTTTTCTCGAATTTCACATATTGAAAACTGATCCTTTTCAAACCAGTGACCTCTTCTGCCATCACTGTGGTTGTGACCACTATGTTCAAATCCTGGACTGACTCTGCTACCTTGACTCCTCTCTTCCCCATCCCTATGCTGCTGGGCCACTGGCTTTAGTTTTTCCTCAGTCCCTACTCATTTCTGTTCCAAACATGAGTCATCTCATATCCACAACAGTACTGAAACTCCACCCTGCTTTTGTATTTCTCGGTTTTTATCTGGCTAAAATTCAACTGCTCAGATGAACGTCCTCTCAACGGCATCCGTCAACATTTTTCTCCCACTTCTCCCATTATCAGCCCCGTCTTCAAAAGAGCATAAAACCTTGTATCTGGGAATTTAAAACTGTCTGGCTTAACCTGCCAACATTACTATTCTTTCCATTAAGATCCAAAAAGATCATCTTTTCCCTTTCAAACAGCGCTCAACTCCAGGGTTCTAACTTGACTCAAGTTCATTCTCAAGGTCTGGTCAATGTAGAGCTCTGGGATGTACTTAGCGCTGAGTCCTGTACAGCTTTTCTCTACAGTGCCCAGCAGTGCTTGGCACACGGCAGACCGCTAGTAAATGTTTGTTTATAAAATTCCATCTTCTCTTCCTCACCTCTTCTCCCTTTCCTCTCTCCTCTGATCCCTTTCATGCATCTTTGTTTCCATTTATCCATACCAAATCTTTCCATACAAAATGCTCTCCATAGAATTCCGCCTCTGGAGTGGAAAATGAGTACCTTTTCTTAAGTACTGGTCTGCTATTACTTTGAAAGATGGATCTTTACCTTGTGCTGATAGCAAATGGGGAATGTAGTACCAATTTGCTAGTTTTAGTAGCCAGGAATAGAAGCTGGTTCCCTGTGAGCATTTAGCAAATATTCAACATTCTTTCATTCAGGGAAAACACAACTGAAAAAGTTATCCACAAACAGCAATTATCCACAAACAGCTTATAATCATAGTCCATATCTTTAGACCCAGGCCTGACCTACTAGCAGGGGGAACGGGCGCTGACACTATTGCTCGACGTGCCTTTCCAATGCTCAGGAAGTAGCAGAGCAGGCACTGCAGAACTAATTCTCAAACCCTTTGATAAAAGAATTTTAGAACATCAAAGCAGAGAGAGAAAAAGATGAACTTCTATCAACCTGTCAGGCAGCATTTAACAAAATGGGTAAAAAAGGCCATCGAGAACAAAGTAGAAAGGGGAAGAGATCTAGAGTCAGCTTCAAATCATAGTTTTGCTACTTAGAAGCCATTTGGGCAAACCACCTGCCTTTTCTGCTTGTTGCTCAATCAGTAAAACAGAGACAGTAACACATCTGCTGGGGAGGGCTATATGAAGCAACCCAGGAAAAGCACCAAGGCCACCACAGAACCTCATAGAAAAACTAATCACTGTGTATAGCTGAGCACCATCCTTGATAAAACCCACAGCATTCCACCTCTGATGAGAGGTGACAGTGTGTACAGATCCCCTCCCTCTTCCAGACTCTAACTAACCGCTTGGGGGCAGGACTTGAGAGGCATTACAGCATAGCGGTCAACAACACATATACAAACCTGAATCCAAACTCTGCTCCATCTCTTGTCATGTTACCTCAGACAAATGACTGCACTTCTCTGAGCCCTAAGTCCATGAAATGGAAACAGCACATATTCCATGGGATCGCTGAGGGGATTACACAAGATGACACAACTGAGGGATTTAGCTCTGTGTAAGTGATCACTGAGTGACTGTTTTCCCCATCTCTGTGTCCCTTACACCTGCTAACAACACCTAGCTAGTATTATCTGTTGGTTTGAAGGTTTATGTAGCCGAGACATTGCCCCATACACAAAAATTCAGAAATAGCAAAAAGTGTAAAAATGCCAAGGAGAAGGGGGTCCCCTACCTCTGGAAAATCTCTTGCAGCGTTTCCCGGGTGAAGGCATTGCTGTCCTGGAAGACGTTATTGAGGGCATGCAGGGCACAAAGCTCCCTGCGCTGTTTCTCATGGTAGATTTGTGGGGGTGCTGCCTGGGGCAGCTCCAAAGATTCAGATTTGGCCTTGTCTCCTTTCCATGGCACGCAACTCATGTTTTCGTTTTAGGTTCCAGAGAGGGCTAAAAACACCCCACCCTTCCCTCCAGAGGAAGAATGTAAGCTTCTCAGTCTTTTCAGGATTCCTGAGGTCCACCTTATTTTCTGGTGTCCATGATTTATGCTTTGTCACGGAGGGAAAGGTTGGAATCAAAAGGAAAAAGAAAATCCACCTCCATCAAAAGAAAAGATCACTTTTGGATTAGTGTTATTTCGCCACCACTGTCAAAGTGCAGAATTTTAAAAAAATCATAGAGGATCTAAGACCTTGTTTCCCTTCTCCCACCCTCCCCTTAAAAAAAAAAACAAACCAACAACCCCAAAACCCACGATTTTCTTGCTGTATTTTCCTCTCTGCAAATGCCAACCAGGCCTCAATGCAGGAGGACTGAGCGGAATTGGTCACATCGCTCCTTTTCTTCCATTTCTTTCAAAACGCAAACGCCACAGACTCAGGAGACAAGGCCTAAGGTGGTGGGTAAAACGCACAATTCGAGCAGCTAGCGAGGGCCGGCCAGCGTGGGATCGCGGGCCGAGCTGGGGCCTCGGGGCCGGCTCTCCATTCCCTCGGGTGCGGTGGGGTCCCGCAGGGCGCGGGCCGAGGCGGGGGCGGCTCCCTCGGACGCGCGGACTCTCACCCTCTCGCCGCGCCCCTGCGGAGGAGACAACCCCGGTCAGCTCCCGCGGTCGAAGCGACCGCCGCGGAGAACCAAGCTGGCGGGGTAAGTGGCGGGGCGGGTCCGGCCCCAGCCCGAGGGAAGGTCCTGCGCAGCGACTGGCGGGCCCGCGAGGGGTGGGGTCGGGCCCACCCGGCTCGCCCCGCCGCCCACACCCCAACCTCCCCGCCCGTCACGTGAGTGCAAGCCGGCACGCCCTCCGCCACTGCCCCCACCCGCGCCATGGGTCGCCCCCTCACCGCTGCGGGCCGCCACCTGGCGCTGCGGGCCGCCACCGGGGCGGCGCTCGGGCGGGCGGGCAGGCGCGCGCACCTGAGCCCGACGTCAGCGGCCCTCGCCGGGCGCGTGCTCCGGAAACGCCCTCCTGCGCCGTCCCCGCTCCCGCCCGCCGCAGCGTCACGTATGACGTCAGCCTGTCGTCAGGCGGCGCCGGCTTTAAGGCCTCGGCTGCCAGCCGTCGGTTGAATAGGTGTCGGGGGGAGGCCGCCGGGGGCCGAGGTGTGGATGCCGTGGAGCGCGGCGGCGGCCGCGGACTCCAGAGCTGGTTCCCGGCTCTTAGGTTCGGTTTTTTCCCGGGGCTGGTAGAGCGAGGCGGGGCGGCCCGAGGGAGTCTCGCCTCGACGCCAGCCGATCCCCACCCTTCCCCGGGCGTCGGCGCCGTTCCGGGGCGGCGACTCGGCCTGCGGCTGCACTTCGCCGGCTTCCGCTCCCTTTTCCCTCTGTGGGCCGGGCCTCGAGCGGAGTGCTTTCGAGAACCGGACTAGCTACTCCTGCGTTGACGGTTTTATGTTTGTCTAGCGCGCAGTTCACCAGGTGATTTCAAAGAACCTTACTGATGCAGTCGGGCGTAAATTGCGCTGGTTAGTGGGCTCGGCCGCCTAGCACTTCCCGGGGAGCGCTGAGGGTAAGTGCCTCGCCCGGAGTCACATTTCAGGTGGATTGGAGAGTCCTGTTTCAGCGGCGTCGAATTTCAGTGCACTACACACCGACCGCTGTCCTCTTGCCCTCGGGCTTCCACCTGGTCTCGCGGCGGCTGACACAGAACTTGACTCCCTGGGTTTTCTCAAGGTGTTCTGTGTGTCAGGAAGGCGAACACCCAGTTCCGCAAGGGCTTTCTTCCCCTTTACCTACCTCTACGTCATGTGGAAGGCATTATCTAACCTAGCTGCCCTTCTTTGGGATTTTTGTGCAGAAAATTGAAAAAACAGATTACATAATTCAGGCATTTCTTTAACACGACTGTCCTAACACCATTACACTCACCACAGTTACCACTTTAACACACCCTTGAGTGCTTCCCATATGGTTGGGAGTCCCGCCCTAATCCAGACAACTTTTGGATTATTTTAAATTACTGTAATTTGTAAGCCACCTAAAGGTTGCAGTTATATTTTCATAAGATTAGTTAATGGAGGCTTGCAAGCGCTGTTCATTTATTTACTGCCAACTATGCCGTGAGATACATAATATATATATATATGTATATATATTTAATTTATTATTATTTTTTTTTAGAGGAGACAACCGAATCTCAGAGTTAATTAACTTGTTTCAGGTCACACAGCTAATAAGTAGTGGACCCGGAATTTGAACCTGAACTCTAACCCGTCTTCAGAAAGGGGATGTAAAAATGGGTGGGGAATTCCCTTCCCAAAATGTAATTTTAGATTTCTCTGTTCAAGAAGCACCTACTCTTGAGAGTCTTTTTCTGGGCAAGCCCTGTAGTGAGAAGGACATGTGTTTTTAGTCTACCAATAGGTGTCAGCACATTCTGAACTTGAGCTCTTTCTGGAAGAGCCAGCTGGTAAGATGGTAAATACCAACTATTCTAGAGTACTGAGACATGATATTTGGCTTTTCTGCCAAATCAAGATTTTAATGTTTCTAACTACCTCCTAGAGGAATATATAGGATAGTGCTGAGCAATTTACCAAGAAAACAAAAACACATTCGAAGAGCTATTATCAAGACCTTTGGAGTTGAGTGATTTTTCATCCCAGATTCCCAGCTGTGCTTGTGCACATAAGACTTGGTTGTGTTAAAAAAACAAAAACAAAAATAGGTAGTTGGAAACAAGAGCAAGCAGAGGTTGCCTGTTTTTTTTCTTTCAGGTGGATCCCTGCAACCGAAGGCCATTTTGAACCCTGACTCTTACTAAATCCTGTGTTCCAAACCCTTAATCTTGGCTATGTTACCATCTCAATGGCTGCTCTTTCTTGATTGCTGTCTGGGACGGGTGGCCATGGCCAGCATTATGCGAGTTTTAGCTAATCCCTCATTTTATCAAGCTTTTCAGACTTTTGAGACTGAAAGGGAAAGACCCCTCCTTTTTAGGGTCTTTTAGGGAAAGACCCTAAAACTTGTGCTGATGGTATTGTGGATTAGGACTTTACACAACTGATGATACACTGGAAAAATCATCCATAAGAGACTATCCTAACAGACCCTAGATCTCAGGTTCACAGTTCACAAATGTGGTGAGATACTTTTGGCTTGCATTTTAGCTGGTTGCCTCTTTTTGGCCCTGTAATTGCTCTCTCCGCGGAGGCAGTGAATGAAAGATTCTCCCTAAGGTCAGCGTTTAATTAATTGCCTCGCTTTGGCTGCTACAGTATTCCAGGCATCGATCCTTCTATTAAAATTGCCTGGAGGTTGCCAGATTGTCAAACCTCGATCTCCCGAGGACAGCCGGGAGGGAGTCACTAAGTTGAGAGGAGGGAGGCGCCTAGTGCAGTTTACTATCACGGTCGCCCGCGGCCCGAGGCGCGGGACCTATCCGGTGACTAGATTGGGCCTTGCCCCTGTCCATCATCGGAAAGGTCTCCGCGGCGACTGTTTTGCAGTAAGAGTTGGAAACAGCACCGCCTATGGAAAAGAGGGAGGTGAGGGTAAATATATTTCCCCATTCATTGGATGGCTACTGTGTCAATCATACCCTGCCCAGTCTCGTTGGCTGGAAGGCCGCAGGCAGGTAGCGTGTACGCGGTGCTGCCCCCTCCCGAGCTGCGAACCAGGCGCGTGACGTCTCAGACATTTGTTGTTGGGGTTTGGACCTCATTAATTATTCATTAGGTACTTGAAAGGGCTCCAGTGATTGGTGGCTGGGAGGCCTGGTCGATTGTTTCTTAGCTAGAGATACGTGTCACCCTCTACGCGGCTGGAGAAGTTTCGCATAAATTATCCGATGAGGGGCGGGGCGGGGCCCCCGCGCATAGATTAGGCAAATACGCCGAGGAGGGAGGGGAGGCCGGCTACGAATTAGCCTAAGTTATTAAAGATGGCGGCGGAGCGGAGTCGCTCCCCGGTGGACTCGCCGGTCCCGGCCTCTATGTTCGCCCCCGAGCCCAGCTCCCCGGGGGCGGCCAGGGCCGCGGCGGCTGCCGCCCGGCTCCACGGCGGCTTCGACTCGGACTGCAGCGAGGACGGCGAGGCGCTCAACGGCGAGCCGGAGCTGGACCTCACCAGCAAGGTAGGCCCGGGCGCCGGCTCCGGCGCTGAGGGGACCGGGCGGGCGCTGAGGGGACGGGGCGGCGGGCCGAGCGGTCTCCGGGGCGACGGCGACGGCGCGGCTGGAGGCGGGAGCAGCCGAGCCGAGCCCGCCCACCTGCCCGTGCGGGAAGCGTGTGGGGCTCTTCGGCGAGGGGCGGCCCCCGGGGCCCGCGCTCAGCGGTCCTCTCCCGGCTGCGCCTACCCGGCCTCCCGCCGTCCGGCTCCCGCCGAGACCACAATCCCTCGGCCCCGCCACGTGGAACCGGGGCGCCCCACTCCCGGAGCGCCCCGCGGGATGGCCGTCCCCGGGCAGTGCCGACTCCCCCGAGCCCGAGGGGGTGGTTGTCTCCCTGCACTGGCCACGGCAACCGAGAGTGGAAGGTGGCCGAGGCAGGGGGAGCGGAGGCGCGGGACGATCACCCCAAGGGGAGCAGGAAGGCGGCCGGGGCTCTTCCTGGTGTCGGACTAGGAGACGGAAAGTAGTCGCTCAGTCGCGGAGAGGCTTGTCCGAGGAATTCCTTCCCAAACCAAAACTGAAAGATGGGCTGGACCCATAGTCTCGCCATGCTGGGAGTGGGACCTCATCTTGTATGAATGGAATAATGAAGGACCTTTCAAATCGGGGCTTCTGAGCTTGTGAGAAGGTAGGCAGGAATTAAGGGCTCAGCTTCTGCTTGGCACTGTGAGGATGAAAAGTAAGTATAAGATGTGACTGCTGTTTTGAAGGTGCTTAAACTTAATTACTTGAGGAAAGAATGCCAACTTGAGGGTCAGACAGGGCTGGGTTCCCTTTCCTGCCCTGCCACTTTAAAAGGCTCTGTGACCTTGGGAAAGTTTCTTAACCTCTCGGTTCTCCAGCTGCATCATTTTTTAAGTAGAGATGTGTTGTAAAAATGAGAAATGTATATGATGTTTAAAACAACGACAGCAATAACAACAGGCCCAAGATGGGGTCATTTGCCCCCTGGGCTACAAACCAGTACTTAGTTACAGCTTCACCCTCTTCCCAGCAGTGAAATTTCTGGGTTAGCACTAGTGAGGTAATCTGCCTGGTAAGACCCCGTGCCTTTCCCAAAGGGAAGGTAACCTTGCCTGAAATGATCCTTTCTCTTCTTCCCCTAATAACCTTGTCTCACCCCCTTTCTGCCTATAAAATCTTTGGGTTTTGTACAGCTACTTGGAACTCCTTTCTCCTTGCTCAGTAGGGCGCTGCCTGATTCATGAATTTAGAATAAAGCCATTTAGATCTGGAAATGTACTCAGTTGAATTTTGTTTTCTAACAGATGCCTAGTACAGTGCCTGATACGTACTACTCAGTAAATGTTTGAAGTGAGCCGAATAACTCATAATTCCCTGTGCAGATTAAATAGTAGCCTGTGGAAGAGAGAACACCAATGCCACCTCCTACCTACTGTTGGATAGTTACAATAAAAAGATGTTTATTGAACATTGAAAACATTTGTGACTTTTCTGTCTGTGGTGGCAAAACAGCTTGAAACTTGAGCCAAACTGGAGAGAACTCCCCTTGCAACCTAGGCAGCCGAATTTCAACTTTTCTCTCTCTGTCTAGTCTCAGCTACCTACTTAGAAACCAGCTCTCTGCCTTATTACAGTTTTCCTGTCTGATGTCTCTACTGACTACGAGAATGGCCAAGCTCAGAGGGATGATCAGAGGAAACGTGTGAGGTGCTGTGACATGATGCAAAACGCCCTGACAGCACCCATGTTACAAGTATAAGCCCCAATGAGTCAACTCAGGAAATTGTAAGAAGTGCACTTGACTCAAAAGCAGATGAGTTGGATATCAGCTCATGGTCAGGATGCTGGAGAATCCTGAAAACACAGTGGGAAATTTCAAGGCAGAGTTGCAAAAAGAGTAGTACCTTCATTTCCTGACCAACTTATTTAATGTTCCAGGATAGGGAAGTGTTACTTCATCTTAGAGCTGGGGAAGTCTTCCTTACTGTTTTAAAGTTGAGAAGATATGTGTGTGTGTGTGTGTGTGTGTGTGTGTGCGCGCGCATATGTGTATATATATATATAAATTTTGATAATATTGAAAAGAAAAACTGTGTGGAGGGGAAGAAGGGTTGTGTTGAATAGCTTGATTGCTGAGGAAAGGACTGGAAGCTGTAAGTTTATACACTTACTACAATTAGCGGTGGAGACCAGAAGATCTGAGAGCTTGCAAAGGGAAAGACAATTAGCTGACTGTAGTGGCTAGTTTCATCCAAGAAGGTTTTCCTAGGAATGACCGGATGAAGGAAACTAATTACCATTTATTGAGCTGCGGACTAGATGCTTTGCATGTTACCTTACTTGGTCTGTACAGGGCGCTTAGGATGCAGGTAGAATGGTCTCTATTTGTAGGTTGAAACTGAGACTCAGAAAGGTTAAGTTCTTCGTCCAAGGTCACACACAAGTAGTCAGAGGATGGAATCTGACATACCTACTGGTAATTGGCCTCCCCAAATAAGTAGTTCATATTTTAATGTTACCGGCAGAAATTTGAGAAGTGATGGTGCTAATCTCATCTCGATGGCAATGGTATTTGCTGATGAAGATGAGTCTTGCAGCAGTCTTAGCTGCCGATTCCTGAATAATCAGGTCAGCCAAGGCAGGATGGAACGGAATTCTCCCGTTACTGTAAGAACCATTGGCCTTGGGGGGGAGTGCATGGCAGTGCATGAGATCTCTGTCCTGCGAACTGCAAGCTGCAGGGGAGAGACTTTGACATGTAGGTAGTAAAGCACTGTTCATCAGTTTCTGCCCACAGTCCAGATTCGCAGCCACTGTGGGTCCCGCCCCTCCTGTTAAGCAGCAGGAAGCAGGCTCCTCACACCCTCTTTTCTGTGGGTTGTGGTTCAGACATACTCATTTTAGTCCATCATATAACTTAACTGATGGGAGGCTTAGGCTCAGAGTCTCTCTCAGGAGAGGCAGAGAGGGCATGAGGGGGTTGTGTAGCTCTTTTAGGTCAGGGTGCTGTGGGGTTCAGTCAGGGTCTTTGGTCAGGCTGTTGATCTGCTTTGGCTGTGGTGCTCTTGTAGTAAGTGTGGTCTTAAGGCTGTTGGTTTCTCTTCTAGCTGGTTCTAGTGAGCCCTACATCAGAGCAGTATGACAGCCTACTTCGGCAGATGTGGGAGAGGATGGACGAGGGATGCGGAGAGACCATATATGTCATTGGGCAGGGATCAGGTGAGCATAGTTTTCCTTACACTTTATTTTTAAAAAATTACTTAGAGCACATTTTCTCTCTTTTATCGACTTCCTGTTCATGTGTCTCAGTTGCAGTGATTCTTTAGTGTCTGCAGAACTGTTTGGGAGGACATCAAAGTACAAAATGATAATGCTAATTCCCACCTTAGTGGTCATAATATGCTTCACTTCAAACATTCACTCTCCGGGCGGTTTTACAGGTGCTTCTTTTCTACAGTACTCTCAATTTGCATAAAGGGAAAGTACAAAGCAGGGAAACTTCTTATCTCAGGTAATAGAACAAGTCATAGTTAGATCTACAATTAAGCCTGCCTTGGGCAGCTCTAGGTCTTCCCTCTCCAGGCCCAGGTTACAGATCCCACTGCTGCTTATGGCCTGCTCTGCAGAGAACCTTTGTGATTCTTCTTGACATCTGCAAGAAGGGGACACCCAGAATTCCTCTCTTCTGCAAGGCTACCTTGCCTAAACCACAGTGACCATTCAGTGTGCATAGTTGTGATAACAGAAGTCCTCTTTTTCGCTCTCTGAGATCCTGTCAGACATGTGGCCTTGTTACTGTTCTGGAAGGGGCCAATTAATGTCCTCCAGCCTGCTTATTCCATTGTAATGGGGCCCGCTGTTTTAGAGAAAGACAGTCCTCATTGCAGATTATATCTTGGACTTTTGTTTTTTGGGGCTTTGGGAGTTTTTGGGGGGGTTGTTTCTAGTTTATAACCTCGATACAAGGCCCACTTACCCTTGCTTGATTATGACATTATCTTTGCTGAAATGGCAGCTGGGCTTATTTAACAATTATGGATTTAGCTCGTATCAGAACTTGTCTCTGTCATCTTTGCAGGAAGCCTTGGAGGGCCTTGACGGATCATTAAAGGAACAGTTCTTTGCTGAATGTAGGCTTTGTAAAGGCAGGTAATAATAATTCCTTTTAGTTTAAGATGGAGAAAATCTCAAAATCTTTCTTTAACTATTTGACAGATATCTATTAAGTATCTTCTAAGGGCTTGATACTGTTGCAGAGTACTTTTGGCTACTTATAATCTGGTCTCAGTCCCAGAGAGATGGCATATAAATAGATAACTTCAGTAGAAAATAATATTTGGAAATGCTTCAAGACTGACACATGGAAGAAGGGTTTGATCTCCAAATACTGCTGTGCCTTCCTGTGAAATGTCTCTCCTATCTATCCCTTCCATTCCATCCTTGCTGCCACCTTCCCGTTTCGGGTCTTATCACTTTAAAGAAAGCATGGTCAGAGAGATAGGCAAACTGAGAAGTTGCCTGTCAAGAAAGGGAGGAAATTGGTCACCATTGTCAAGTGCTAGAGACATTAAGGAGAGTCAGGTTCAGAAAAAGCCATTCTGTTTGGTGGCTAGGGGATTGTTGGTAGCCTTTTGAAAGCTTTCGTTCAGGTGCACATCTGGCCTGCTGTAACAGGATGAACCACTCCAAGGCCATTCTATGCTTGTAGCATTGAAGACACCTCATCTAGATCGATTCTGACAAGTGTTGGGACTGTTCTTTGATGATCTACATTCTTAAGACCCCACCCTTTCCCCCTTATTCTTTAATGTGGACTCTTAGTGAATTTTACCATACCGTGGCAACTCACAACCAATTAACCATCCGATGGCAAAGCATAAGAAAATGTGAGATACTCATTGTCACATCTGCACACCCAAGCGTTATCTTTGCTTCTGCCAATTGGATGCTGTTACATTCACAGTGACTCTTTCCTGCTGGAATTCTTTAGAGGGAGAAGGCCATCATAACTAGTTAAACAAGTTGAACATCAGAAGACTACACCAGGTGCGAGGCCCCAGGGATCAGCTTCATTACTGACTTCCTGTGTGTGCTTGGTGCTTCACCTCTGTTTATCACATCCTTCATCTGTAAAATGGGGATAATGACATGCTTCCTTACCTTACCTCAGAGAGATTTTGTATGGATAAGTTAGGTGTTAAAAAGTTCTAAGCAGAGTAATGTGCTCTGTAAGTATACATTCCTAATTTTAAAAGGTGGCAGCCTGGCCTGATAGTTCAGGGTCTGGATCCTGGTAGGTCTGCATTTGCCTGTTGGCTCTTTTCCTTGTCTTAAAATGGGGTTAATAATAGAATCTATCCCATGGTGTCATGGTGAAGATTAATACTTGACATACAGTAAGCATTACATAAATGTTACTTAGCGTTAGTAATTGCAGTAATAATTTTTTAAGTATTCCAAGTTATGGTTGATTTACCATGAGATTTCTTTCAAGAACCACTTTGTTCATTTTTCATAGTAAGTCATAGCTTACAAGAGCCAGCCACTGTATTAAAAGTTCAGGGAACATAGGAGGAGTGTTAGGTCTTTGTGGGGGAGTCAGGAAGGGCTTCAAAGAAGAGGTGCTCCTTGAATTGATACTAAAGGGTGAATAGGAGTTTTCCAGGTAAATGGAGGCAGTAGTAGGTGAGCAGAGAAAACCACATGCACAAACACAGAGGCATTGGTGATTGTGGAATATTTGGTGAACCAAAAATGATTCTCTTAAAAATGTATATATCTTAGCTTGTATGGGGGTGGGTTGGGGGAGGGGCAGAGGGCGAGAGAGAATCTCAAGAAGACTCCCTGCTGAGTGCGGAGCCCAACAGGGGGTTGGCTCTCTCCCTCCTGAGATCATGACCCGAACTGAAGTCAAGAGTTGGACGCTTATCCTGCTGAGCCAGCCAGGCGCCCCCAAAAGTGGTTCTGTAACGTGGGGCTATAGAGTGTGAGGTTGGGAGTATGAGAGTGAAGGCTGGACAGGTTGCAGGGCCCAGATCTTGATGGTTTTTGAATACTATGTCAAAGAGTTAAGACTTCTATCCTAAAAGCATGTTGAACAGGAGCGTACGTACAGAAAAGGTAAGTCAGATGGCAGGACAGAGATCTGATTAGGTTCAGACATGGCTGAATATGTGGCCTTAGGTAATTGGACCTCTGCAGCTTTTCTCCTTGACCTTTGTCTCCACTCCTACAGAGTGAGGAACGCAGTGCATGCTGGAGAAGGGGGATGTGACCGGGAGCTCTAGATAGACAGGGCAACACTCATGATTGCCGCCTGGCATGGAACAGGACCTGAAAGCGTTTTGTTTTACCAGAAACAGGGAAGGTTGGATAGAACTTGGGGGTCTGGCAAGAATGGTAGGGTTAGCAGACTTTCTCTTAGGAACACTTGCAACAAGCCCTTCTCTAACCTAGAAGACTTCCAGACTCAGCTGGCCGTATATTTGGAAACTCCTCAGCCCACCTGCCCCCTCTTTGTTCATTTGTTTTGCATTTTGCAAACATTAGAGGGCCTGATGGTGGAGAAGCACCCTCATGGGGCATCCGAGGAATGTTTGAGATACACCCTGTCCTCAGGATGCCTGTGTATAGTGGGGGAGTAGATGCATTCAAAACACTGCTCCACCAGGGGTGGAATGTGGTGCACTGAGGGGCTTTCTAGGATGGCAGATACCTAGGTAAAGGTGTAAAGCTGAAGAAGTACAGGGAACATGGGGGATGGTGGCTGGGCCACTTACACTGGGACAAAACTGAGGAGGGGGTGTGAGAAAAATGGGGGAAGCCTTTAAGGAATTGGAACTTGTTGCTGCTGGGCTGGGGGAGCCATTCCAGGGCTTTGAGTTAGAAATGAAAACATCAGAATTGTGCCTGGATTAGGAGCTTAAGTTTGTGTGTATGGAGGCTGGGCTGCAGGGAATAGAGTCCAGGTGTTCTAAGACAAGCAAGGGGTCTTGCAGGGATTGAGGTAGAACAGGCCCTGAATCAGGCTGGTGACATTGGATTGGCAACAAGAGAGCAGGGGCAAGGATGGAAGGGCGAGGCCTAAAGCTAGAATCAGCAGGGCTGGAGGGATGAGCATGGAGCTTGGGTGACTGGGAGGGTGTGGTGTCATCAGAAGTAAGGAAGGCAAGGGAGGAACTAGTCGGGCACAAAGAGGAATCCTTGCCAGAGGAAGAGGCTCTAGGTTTGGAATCAGAAGACCCGAGCTCACACAGCCCCTTGGCTCTTTACCAACCCTGAGACCTCTTTGGGTTCCGTGTATCCCACTGCTAAATGGGAACAGTAATGCTTACTACTTGGGATTGCAGGGAGGTCTCAAATGCTTTGTTAGGGCTGTTAGTTTTTGTGCTGTTGTTTAAAAGGGGGGGTGGAGTGGTTGAGTTTAGATGCCAGGCTTCTAAGAGTTACCATCCAGGCAACTGGAAATTCAGTCTGGAGCTCTGCAAAGAGGACAGTGCTAGAAATGAATGTTTCTGTGGTTTGCAAAACTACAGTTTGAACCATAGAATTAGGTGCCCAAGGGAAATGTTTAGAGGCTAGAGAAAAGGGCCACGACTGATTGCTAGAAAAGACTGGCATTTAGGGGATAGGAGCAGGGAGAGCAGGCAGAGGAAACCGAGAAGAAGGAACCAGAGGGCAGAGAGATGAATCAGGAAAGTTCAGGCAATAGGCAAGCGGAGTGGGAGGGAAGCGCTTCAGGAAGCAAAGGTGGTAGGATAGCCAGCAGTGTTAAGTGCTGTAGGGATCAAGAAAAGGGCATTAGATGAGTGGTTGAAGTCCGTTTATGTCTTGAACACCAGTTTCTTCTGCAGTCATCAGAAATAATAGTCAGTAGGTGCAATCACTTTTTTGAGATGCTTGGTGGTAAGAGGAGGAACAGGGGAGATGGTAGCTTAGTAAGCAGGGGCAAGGGAAAAGGGGGTGGGTTTCCTTTTTGTGGTTTAAGAATGAGCTCATTTGTAAGGGGAGGCATGGAGGGAGAGAAGAGAAGGTGAGAAAAGGTACTGCAAGGTGTTTGGAGACGGTGGAAGAGAAGAGAGGTTGGGGTCATGCTGCGGGGGTCAGCCTAGGGAAGGAGAGGAGGTGTTCTGTGAGACCCAGAGCCTGGAGGGAAGGCTGAGGGAGCAGTTGTAGAAATCGAATGACACCATGTGGAAGGCACCTTGCCAGGATTGCTTTACAGTAAGCACTCGAGTGAGTGACTGGTCCCTTGACTTTCCTTTGGGCACCCTTCCTCATCCTGAGCTCAGACTTATTTTTTTCAGCCGCTTGCTGGATATTTCACCTGAGCCACCTCATTTAAAAAATCTATCCCTAACTAAAATCATTCTTAAATTCTCTCCCCATTTTCCTTTGACTCCTGTCCTCATGATCTCTTGCCTGGATTATTAGTATTATTTCCTAACTGGGCTCCCCATTTCTGGTCTCTCGCTTGCCAATGCACACTTTATATTGCTACTCCAGACATCTTTCTAACCCACAGCAATCTGATCATGTTACTCCCCTGCCTAAATCCCCAAGGCTTCCCACTGCCTGGTACATACTGTGTTTTGCTGCTCTCTGACGTCTCGGCTTAACAGCTCCCACCTCTTGTGTGGTCTCTCACCACTTGACATCCTGCTCCCCAGCATACCGAGCTACTTACTGGTCCCTGAATGTGCCGTGATCTGCCACGCTCCATGCTTCGTTCCTCTGCCTAGGATGTTTTTACTCCTTTTTCTGTAGGTCCATTTTCTATACTTGGAGACCCAGCTTGGAGTCAGCACCCTGCAAAGCTGTCCTCGGCTTCCCCAGGCAGTGCCAGTTGCTCACGCCTTACATTCTTTTTGTACAGTTCTATAGTAAAGCACTTAAGCTGTATTACAATTAATTAACTTTCTGTCTCTCCTGCTGGGCTGGGAGCTCACCAAGAGCACCTGTATTCCCAGTACCCAGCATGAGGCTTGGCATAAAACCTCAGAGAGTCTTAGTGATTACTGTTTAATGAACACCCTGCCTGAAAGGGAAGCCCCTGGCACGATTATTTATTAACTCCGTGTATGCCCAGGTTTTTGAAGTGTCTAGTAGAGAGAGCCATGTTCTTCTCCAGTACCTGGGGTGGGGCCTTTGGTAGGGGTGGTTGACCGGCTGGCTTGTTGGCAGGCTGATGTCTGGGCTCTTGTCACCAGATGGGACTGAGTATGGGCTGAGTGAAGCTGACATGGAGGCCTCCTACGCTACGGTGAAGAGCATGGCGGAACAGATAGAGGCTGATGTCATCCTCCTGCGGGAACGTCAAGAAGCTGGGGGCCGTGTGCGTGATTACCTGGTCCGGAAACGAGTAGGAGACAATGACTTCCTAGAGGTCAGGTGAGGAGGCCTCAGAACAGTTCAGGGGTTCTCTGCAGCCTGACCTTGTGGTCTAGGGCTTCGAGAGAATGGCGCTGGAGCCTTTGGCACCTGGCATACAAGCTTCACTCCTTCCCCTTCTGAGGCATGGAAGGAGTGTCCAGAGACGTGATCACCCCGTTTGCTATTTCTGTGCTTGCCCATCCCTAAATATTTCCATTTGGTAAGAGTGGGAGGCTAAGCTAAATAAGTCAATCGGAGAAAGACAACTATCATATGATCTCCCTGATAGGAGGAGGGGGAGGTGCAAGGGCGGGTGGGGGGGCGGGTTAAGGGGGTAGGAAAAGAAAAAACGAAACAAGGTGGGATTGGGAGGGAGACCAACCAAAAGAGACTCTTAATGTCATAAAACAAACTGAGGGGGGTTGGGGGGGGAGGGGGGTTAGGAGAGGGTGGTGGGGTTACATTATATGTTTAAATAAAAAAAAATTAATTAATTAATTAAAAAAAAAGAGTGGGAGGCTAGCTGTACATTTGTGGCCATTGTGTGGGCTGCGTTTTCTTACCTGTCAGTCTGCGAGACTAAAAACCAGTGTCTTGGAGGAGAGCATTCTGTTCCTCTCTTGGCTCTTGGGCTCCTGTCTGGCAGCTTTGAAGAGGCTTGAGGAAGTTAAGAGAGAAAGGCATTGTGGCAGGAGCCTAGTTCCTCCTTTTCTTTCTCCTAATTCTTTCTACTCTGGGTGTCCCTCCAGGGCCATCCCCAATGCGCTTAGCCATGAATGGGAGGAGCGGGAGCTGGAAGGGCTCAGGGGCGTCTGTCCTTAGAGATCCAGTTACTCGGGTTCACTTTTGCTCCCCCTGCTGACTCTCACAAGGATGTTTGGGTTCATGTACATGCAGGGTAGCAGTAGTAGGCAACGTGGATGCTGGCAAAAGCACACTTCTGGGGGTCCTGACACACGGGGAGCTGGACAATGGCCGAGGCTTTGCCCGCCAGAAGCTCTTCCGCCACAAACACGAGATTGAATCCGGTCGCACCAGCAGCGTGGGCAACGACATTCTGGGCTTTGACAGTGAAGGCAATGTGGTCAACAAGCCGGACAGCCATGGTGGCAGCCTGGAATGGACAAAGATTTGTGAGAAGTCCACTAAGGTGATTACCTTCATCGACTTGGCTGGCCATGAGAAATACTTGAAGACCACGGTCTTCGGCATGACAGGTCATCTGCCGGACTTCTGCATGCTCATGGTAAGCATGAGGCGCTCCTGAGGAGGGGAGGCCCCATGGGCTGTTTTGGGGTGCTTATGCACAAGTGTTAGAAATTGTGCTGCGACGGAGGCCTGTCGGTTTGGGGCTTTGACATTTTATAGGAATGCCCAGTCCTCCGAGCACCATGGCCTTCTCAAGGGCTATACCTTGATCTCTCTTCTGGTGCTATTTGTGGATCTCTTTTATTTTCCAGAGAGGCACAGAGGAGGGTTTCTCGTGGGGCTGGCTTACTACCTTCAGAAACATTTCTCCTGGGGTTAGGCTGCTCTGTGGAGGTGACACCAGGTGGCACCGCCCAGAGAAGGGGAGGCCTGGGAAGAAATGGAGGAGAGCACAGACTGCAGTCAAGAGGGGTCGGGGAGGTGGCCTCTTTCAAAGCCTGGGAGGAGTGTCAGCCAGTCCAGGGTGCTTGTAGTGAGGCTGCTGAGTGCCTGGCACCGTGCTGGGCCTGGAGATAGAGCAGTTGAGTCTAGTAAGATTTTCCAGCAGCTCATCCTGTAGTTTACCTGAGAAGGGAAGGGAGTGGAGGCTTCTGTGTTAGATCATGCTGCAGAGCTTCCATTCGGGTCCCACTCATCTTCTCTGGACAGAGAGTGGGAGTCTGGGGGGTCCACAGCCTTGCACGCAGCTTCACAGCTTTCACGGAGAGCACAAGTGAGCAAGTTTTCCTTTGGCAAGTCCTTCTCCAAGCCTTTCCCCATTTCCCAGTTCCTCCAGCTGCCTGTATTAATAAGTGTAGTAAACATGGGCATCTGTTGAAAGCAGAGTTGATTAAGTTGCCCCACAAACACGGGTTCTCAGGCAAATTCTCCCCAGACTGGAGAGTAAGGAGGCAGAGCATATGTGTGAATGCTCTTGTCGGCGCTCTGCCCAAGGTTCTTGGGATCTCAGCACGATTTCATCTCCCATATCCTTGAGCATTTCGAGGGGCCACCACCAACTTGGCTAAGAAAAGCTGTTCTACGAGAAGGGATTTTAGAGGAGGAGCCGTAGGGCGTACTGGGGGGAGTTGTCGGGTTTATATTAAGAAAGGTATAGAAACCAGTCTAAAATGAGCATTTTTCCAACTGAGCTATAGGGAATGAAGCCAATTAAAGGAAATACCTTCACCCTAGATGAAATGTTCTGTCTTATCTGGCTTTTAGGCAGTAATCCAAATATTAAACATTTTCTGCAGAAAACACTGAAATCATTATTGCCTCATGACAATCAATTTGCAGAGCAGAACAAAAGCTTTAAAATATATAGACAACAGAGTGGTAGAGCATTCTTTTATCCTAGTTGGAAGAGCGAAAGCAAGTCTGGGTTGGATAGGAAAGGTGTTTGGAAGAAATGAGAAGACTTAGAAGGCAGAGAGAGGAGGTATCTTGGTGTCGCAGAAGGGAATATGCAAGGGACGTTGGTGTTGGGGGGTAGCAGCTCACCTGTGACCTGGGATCAAATGAGAACATCACTTGAAAACCTTCTGGAATGTATTAAACACTATATAAATGTGTCATGGCAACTTTAATTTAATTTTGTTTTTGTAACTAACGCATTCATGTGGTACAAAACAAAAAGATGCCAAAGGGCTTATAGTTTCCCTTCCTCCCTTGTCCAGTTTCCTCTCAGGGCAACCAGTATTTCCAGTTTCCTAGGTATTCCTCAAGAGATTTTGTAATTGTACCAGCAAATGTGGATATATTCTCTCCATCCAGTTTCAAAACCATCGGAAAAGTTGAAAGAATAATATGGTACATCCCAGAGACCCACCACTCAGATTCAACAGTCATTAACATTTGCTCTGTTCATCTTTCTATGTCATGGATGTGTATGTGTATTTTTGTTGTTGTTTTGGCTGAATCATTTGAAAGTAGATTGCAGGAATTGTGACTCTTGACCCCCAAATCCTTCAGCACACAGCTCCAAAAATAAGAACTATCTCCTGCTGTTACAGCAGCCAGGAAGATAACCGAGAGTTCCCTAATATCTAGGCTGTAAGTGTTTACATGATCTCAGATGTTCCCCAAATGTCTTCCAGCTCTTAACAGCTGCTTTTTTCAAACAATGATCCATTCTACACCCTTTTAATGGTAGCATGCTATACACCTTGCTTTTTTTTTCCTCTCTTAAAACCATACCTTAGGGATTATCCCATGCCAATAGATAAGTGTTTCCTCTTTTTTGTCTGTAGAGCATTTGGTACATTTTGTATGGCACACTTATACCCATGCCCTCATTTATTTAGCCAATCTTTATGGTGATATTTTAAAACATTTATTGTTATGGGAGGGAATAGTGAGCTGCCATTGCCTGAATATCTAATTCACGCTGGTTGTGCACAGGACCTTTGACCTACGTTATGACACTTAAACCTCAGGAGACCCTCTAAAGGGGATGTTATTATCTCTCCATTTTACAGATGGGAAAACTGGGGGCCTGTGGTGTTAGACTGAATCTGCCTTGATGAGGCTAGACATCAAGGACTGTCTGGGTTTTGTCTTTTTTTTTATTGCTTCCAAGTCTTTTTAGATTTTGACAGCACACATCATTAAATCAGAGGTTAAAGCCATCTGTGCCCAGCCACACTTTCATCTACAGCTCTTTTGTTTCTGGCCTAAGACTTCTGCTCCACGTGTCCTGTTCTGATGGAGGCCTCAGATGAGAGCTGTCTCTTAACCCAGCCTTCTTTGAGCCCCTGCGCCCACCCAGCATCAACTTCTGTCTCCCTTGTCCTGACCTTTCCTTCTGTGTTGGGGCAGGTGGGCAGCAATGCTGGCATCGTGGGGATGACCAAGGAACATCTGGGCTTGGCATTGGCACTCAATGTGCCTGTCTTTGTGGTGGTCACCAAGATTGACATGTGTCCTGCCAACATCCTGCAAGGTAAGTGAAGCCTGCGGCTAGTAGCAGTCTCTGTTTGGGGCTGTCACCCACTGTGGCTCCTTGGTGGTGCTGCCAGGGCTTCAGCCCAAATCTGCTTTTTTATCTTGTGCTCAGACCTTGGTCTGAATTTTCATCAAGCCAGAATCTTCTGCTTCCTCCTTTGTTTAGCTCTTGGTCTAAGCACCCTAGAATTATCCCCTGCTCTTTGTTCCTTCTGGTTCCAAATAT
Organism: Taxidea taxus jeffersonii; assembly: GCA_003697995.1. Classification (NCBI taxonomy): domain Eukaryota; kingdom Metazoa; phylum Chordata; class Mammalia; order Carnivora; family Mustelidae; genus Taxidea; species Taxidea taxus. Next base: position 25,758 of record ML102000.1, on the reverse strand, counting down.
AGGATCCTTGAGATTCCTAATCTGGCATCTCTTTTCAGATGGTCCCAGGGCCAGGGGGTTGGGTTTTACCATCGGAACGGGATACATATAGAGGCATTTGGGCAGAGGGTCTGATTGCCTTCTACCAGCAAATGTTTCAGAAGAGCTTCACATTACTCCCTCATTCCTACAGATAGTAGGAGAGAAGTGGAGAGGTATCCTTTTGGAATGCCTCATAAGGGCTTCTGCAGATGTGTAAATATCCTAGAGATCCTTTGTCAGATGACTTTTTATCCAGGAAGCAGAGCATTCTGAGAAGAACATTGCCTTTCCCATGGACCCCCTTTCTTACAGGATGTGGGTCTTTAAGAGACTCTGGAGAAATCTGACAGATTTCAGACTCGTAACCTTACCAGACAGGCCTTATCTGTGTTCCTTCGCCTGTAGCAAGCACCCCAAGTTTTGATCCTCCCTTTGCTTCTCCAGACAGGGCATTTAACTCTGGTCCGTGTGTCTCCTGCTTCTCTCAGCAAGGAGTGGACCAGTCTTGACCTGGAAACCTGGCCAGAGAGAAAGCTCTGTCCCCCTAATTGTGTTCCATTTCAACCTTTAAGAAACCCTGAAGTTGTTACAGCGCTTGCTGAAGTCTCCAGGCTGCCGGAAGATCCCTGTGTTGGTACAGAGCAAGGATGATGTGATCGTTACGGCCTCCAACTTCAGCTCTGAGAGGTAATGGGGTAGGGAGCACTCATTGCTGAGCAGGCACAGAGATTGGTTGGAGTAGAAGATTCTGGTCTCAGTATAAGCTCTCCCATGCTGGCAATGTTGCCTAGGAGCTACATCAGGCAACCCAGATTCTGAGATGTTGGCCTTGCTGAGGTTGGAATTCCAGCTGAGGCTTCAGTGTCTTTACGAGTGAAATGGGAACAGTATTCCCTTCCCCACAGGGTCCTCAGAAGTGTTAGAAACGATGTGAATAAAGCACTTAGCACTGTGTCTGGCTGCTGTGTGAGGCATACACAGCCCTTTTAATAACTGTTACAATTATAAGTTTTTATTCTGTTGTTTTTCAGAAACTCTCTAATCACAGATTAGCATTTGGCATTTATTCATTAGCGAATCCTTTGGTTCCATACATGTTTATTGGATGTTCTGTACTAAGCTCTTCGAGGCATTGAGGATTCAGAGTGGACTCAGGTATAATCCTTGTCCTCAAGGTGGTCACCTCTTTGGTCAGAGATACTGTCTTGATGATAGCAAACTTTGTTATGTTTGCTCCTTTTCCCAGAGTCTTGGGGTGCTCGAGAGCCATCTGCCTCCTGGCTTGGTGGGTATAGAGCTCCCGGAGCAGGCTGGCATTTTGGCCTGTGGCAGTGTCCCTACGCTGCCTTCAGTACCAGCAGGCGGCCAGCAGAGGGGGTACGTTTCAGCTGGTGCTGTTTCCATTCATTCCTTGCGCCTGTTCTGTGCAGGTGGTATTCTGGGAGCAATGGGGAATATTACAATTCCTGATCTTGAAGAGTATGATTAACCTTGGATAGGAGACATAGAGGCTGTTATGATGACTGATGGAAAATCAGGTGTAATTATGTGTAACAGAAATGCAAAAAGTGCTCCCTAGATCTGGGAGGAGTCAGGAGTGTCCATCAGAGAAGGGTTTCCTGGAAAAATCTCTCTTGGAAATGGGCCCTGAAGGATTTGTTAGTTGGGTAAGAGGAAAGGAGTTGAGGCAGCAGGATCAGAGTCAGGAAATACATGGGAAGCAAAAAAGTACTAAGCTTTTGGGTGAGGAGAGGGTCCTCTGGTCTGGCTGGCAGACAGGAATTTGAGAAGAATACACCTGCAGAGATGTTGGGAAGAGGAAATTCTGTCTGACTTCTTTGCAGTGGAAAGGCAGAACAAAGCCAATTTAAGAATTTTAAGCAAGAATGTGTATGCTTCGGGTGCCTGGATGGCTCAGTTGGTTAAGCAACTGCCTTCAGCTCAGATCATGATCGTGGAGTCCCGGGATCGAGTCCCACATCGGGCTCCCTGCTCTCTGGGGAGTCTGCTTCTCCCTCTGACCTCTCCCCTCACATCCTCAAATGCGCGCGCTCTCTCCCTCTCTCAAATAAATAAATTAAATCTTTAAAAAAAAAAAAAAAAAAGAATGTGTGTGCTTTAGGAAGAAGAGGCAGCTATACGAACCCCAAATACAGCAGTGGTAGAGGGACAGAGACAAGGGGACAAATGTTAGAGACAAAACTGAATGAAAGAAGAAGGCCTTAGAGCAGTCTGGCATGCAACTGGAAGGCTGGGACAGGGAGTGGAGCCCAGGCCTGGGAGGCTGGTGAGGGGGCAGCGGGGCCCTTAGCCACCTCACATATTCCAGAAGGTCTCCTGCTCCCACCCTGTCACACAGGAGCTGGCCACCTGAGCTCCTTTGTCTTTCTTCATCCTCCACTTAGGATGTGCCCGATATTCCAGATCTCCAACGTTACAGGTGAGAACCTCGATCTGTTGAAGATGTTCCTCAACCTCCTCTCCCCCCGCACCAGCTACCGGGAGGAAGAGCCTGCCGAGTTTCAGATTGACGACACCTACTCTGTCCCGGTGAGTAGCTTCTGGAGGACTGAACGGGGTGGGAGGCTGTGTGGGTGCTTCCTGCAGGGACATCAAGGCAAGTATGTCGTGGGGAGGACCTAAGTGGGATTGATTTACTGGACCCTGGCCTTCTCTGCAGGGTGTGGGGACAGTGGTGTCGGGGACAACACTGAGAGGCCTGATCAAGCTGAATGACACACTGCTGCTTGGCCCAGATCCCCTGGGTAACTTCCTGTCCATTGCTGTCAAATCAATCCACCGCAAGCGCATGCCTGTTAAGGAGGTGCGGGGGGGCCAGACAGCCTCCTTTGCACTGAAGAAGGTGAGTGCCGAGAATACCAAGAACTCCCCTCAGATTCTGACATTAGACTCTGGGCCATCTCCAGTCGTCCTGGCTGTTCCATATTGCGGGGATTTGAGCCCAGGCCTGCCTGCCTTCTAAACTCTTCTCCTTCTCCTAGTGCCTGAGATAGGTGCCCCAAGCTCAGTGGTAAGATCAGAAAGACACCTCCCTCCTGTGCAGATAGTAAGGTCCTTGGAGTCCATGCCAAATCCTCCTCCCAGTCAGTCCTCTGTCCCTCGGGGATTGGGGTAAGTGTTAGCTCTAGGGGCACCTACCTCCGTGCCGAGCAAATTAACCAGCAGAGTGGGACTTTCCTTATTCTCTCCAACAGTCACATCATGCGCGCCCTGTCCCTTCCACTTGAATGCTTGCGTACCTCTGCCCTCTCACCACTACTTAATTCTTACCCATCCTTCAAAACCTAGCTGAAGTGCCAGTTCCTGCCCGAAGCCTTTCCTGATCCTCAGTAGCAGTGTTTAGGCTTCCCACATAGAACTCAAGTCGGCCCTGCATTATCCCCTCTAGAAGGCCTGTGATCTAGTGCAGTAGGAGGTCAAGGCTGAGTTGGGGTAGTCTCCATTCCCAGAAAGAACTCCTGGTCCTCTGGGACCAGAGGAGAGAAGCCCTGGGCATTATTTGCCCCTGAGGTCTGGCATTCCCTCTTTCTTTCAGATCAAGCGCTCGTCCATCCGCAAGGGCATGGTGATGGTTTCCCCACGCTTGAATCCCCAAGCATCCTGGGAGTTTGAGGCCGAGATCCTTGTCCTCCACCACCCCACCACGATTAGCCCACGCTACCAGGCCATGGGTAGGTGTCTAAGGGCCCTGCCAGCAGAGGCCGTCTGCTGTAGCTCTCCCAACAAAGTATTCCAGCTACCCAAACCCCAAGCTTTCAGCTGCAGCCGAGAGTCAGGTCTCCGTGGTATTTAGTGGTGCTCCCTCTCCTGCCCATAAGCTGCCATGTTTATTCAGTTCTGCAGATGTTAACCAAGTGTCGGCTTTGCTGGGCTCTGGAGACCCAGTTTGGCCCCCAGAACCTCACTTTCATTCCTTCAGCAAACGTCTTCAAAATGCTGCTCTGTGCCCTGTGGTATTGCTAAGACGCCGGGGACACAGTGCTGGGCAGGGGATCTACCGTCAGGAAGCCGACAGTAGTAGAAGGCACACATGTGAATAGGGTGCCCTGTATTCAGGAACCAGGACCGTGGGTCCAGGGACAGGTGGGGCTAACTGGGTGTGTATGGCAAGATCAGACCTGAGAGCGGACCTCCAACTCACTTGCCACACGCAGCCCCCTGAAGCCTTTAGCTGACGACAGCTCTAGCATATTCTATGTTCTCACTCCTATCTCTCCTGCCCAGAGGCCATTGGGGAGCTCAGTGACCTCTGTTGTGACCCCCTGGCTCTATCAGCTCTATGGTGACCCCCTGGCTGTCTTGGCAGTGCACTGTGGGAGCATCAGGCAGACAGCTACCATTCTGAGCATGGACAAGGACTGTCTACGCACCGGGGACAAGGCCACTGTGCACTTCCGCTTCATCAAGACCCCTGAGTACCTGCACATAGACCAGCGGCTGGTGTTTCGAGAAGGCCGCACCAAAGCTGTGGGCACCATCACCAAGGTATGGCCAGGCAGTCCTCCTTGCCCAGCCCCAGGAAGCACTAGGCCATGCCAGTTTCAGACTGTGAGCGCAACAGGAGAAGCCCTACAAAGTCCCCCTAACTGCCAGGAAGGGAGGTGCTAGTTCCCGTCTTAGGAGAGTTGGAATAGTGCTGAAGTGTGGCCTTAGTGCCATTTTCTCTCTTCCCCCTGAGAGGTCTCCCTGGGCTTTGGTGGTGACTGTGGAGGCGAGGAGGTGGGGTTGAGGCCTGGCTGTCCTATATAGGAAACAGTGGTATCTGGACATGGCTGTGGTCAACCTCTGAGATGCCCCAGATGCAGGCTCCAGTGGCCTGGCTGGGGTGCTACCCTTACAGCACTGGGTCAGGTTAGAATGAATGTTGGGCAGCTGGGGGGCCTAGGCTTGAGTTCCCTTGGGGCTTGAGCTGTTTGTGTGTCCTGGAGCCCACTTCATGCCCTCTGCAGACTTCACTCATGGCTTCGGGTAGGGGCACTTGGCAGAGTGATCTGACTCTTGCTTCACACAGCCTGTGGGAAATCTTGGGATCAGCCTTAGGGTGGCCTTGCCTCCAGAACAGCCTTCCTCCGGCCCTTCCATGCAGACCTGATCATGTCCTTGAAGGCCGCTTGCTTCTGGGACTGACTGAGAGCGGCAGAAGCTTCCGGCACATGCTGTAGTGCCCTTGGGGGTATGGCAGTCCTCCCCCCTGCTTTGCGATTGAACTTGGGCCGCAAGGGAAGGCTCTAAATCAGTCCCTCCTGGGTGGTAGCTATTAGGATCCCTGATAGCCACGCTGTAAATGTTTCCAGATGCTGAACATTCACTTGGTCTCCTGGGAAGCCTGAAGTTAAAACTTGCCCCAGACTCTTGTTATCGGCGCGGTGGGAAAGATGTAGTTGATGCTCTGACGAGTTTCAGCCAGCTTAGCAAGAAAGCCTCAAGTTCTTTCTAAGGCTCTGGGCGGGCCAGACTCGAGCCTAAGAGCTTGGCCAGGTGGGGGATGGCCAAGATGCACAGGCTGTCAGTGGGCAGAGCACCTGGGGCAGGGACTGGGATGGCGCGGGCCAGGCTGAGGCAGGTGAGACATCAGCGGGGGAAGGGGCTGCCCTGGGACACTGAATGGGGATGAGGATATCTCTCTAGCCCACCGCCCCCTGTCATGGCCCCCTTGCCATCCACCTTGCCCAGGACCAGCGGGGCCAGGGAGTGGGAAGTCCCCAGGGGTGGGGGCCTGGGTCCTGGGCAGCTGAGCCGATGCCACCGCCTCCAGCTCCGGACTCATCCTTAACTCCTTGCCTCCCGCAGCTCCTCCAGACCACCAACAACTCCCCGATGAATTCAAAGCCCCAGCAAATTAAAATGCAGTCAACAAAAAAGGGTCCCTTAACGAAACGAGAAGACGGAGGTCCCTCTGGAGGGCCGGCAGTAGGGGCGCCCCCACCTGGAGATGAAGCTTGCTCTCTGGGGACTGTGCAGCCAGCTGTGTCCAGCAGTCTCCAGCCACAGGTGAGTGTGTGGCTCGGGCTGGGCTGGTCCCCTGACCACCTCGGGGTGGGAGTGGGAGGGTGACTGATACTCTAGTTGGTGGAGGTGACAGGACAGCTGCAGGCAGCCTGTGTCTCGCTCCCACGTCTGCAGAGCGTAGAAGGTGTCTCCTCTGACTCTCGGCACATAAGTGCCAAGTGTGCACTGTTGGTCTCTTAGGGTGGTGTTTTCTGATCTTTGAGATGTGGCCTGCATAAAGCTGATTTAGTTGGTCCTGATTAGCATTTGATACTAGTGAAGGAACAGAAAATGTCAGGGTTTCCATCTCCCAAGAGCGAGTGCGTAGCCTGTGTGTGGGAGTAGGATGTGTGTGTGGCGGTCCAGAAGGTCGTCGGAAAGGTGCAGAGGGTCCTCCTGGGTGGGCGTAGAGGAGGCCGTGGGCCCCGTACTAGTGTGGCTCTCACTCAGCATCTCCTGTTAGCTTTGTCCCCTGCTTCTGTCCTGGTGCCCCCTCATATTGCTCCTTCCAGGATCTTCTCTATCTGACCCCCCCTTTGGAGAAGGAAACGTCTGTGTGGACCAGTACTTTCTGTTTCTCTCCCACATGGGGCCTTTCTCTTTCCACCTCTCCGCGGGGGCAGGTGGTGGTTCCTGCTGTCCTAGTGCTTCTTGCAGCACCTTGTCTCACCCCATCATCATGTGTGGCCCGCTTGCTAGGAAGGCAGGCTGGCTGGGTTGCTGGCTCCATCTGACCGGGTGTGCCTGGCTCCAAGTCACACAGTAGATGACTGTTCAGGCTAGGCTGGGACCGTCCTTCCTGCTCACTTTTCTCCTACCCCTTTTCCCGCCCCCCTGCCCCTCTGCTGTCCTACCCTGCTCCCAGTGGGCCACTACTTCTCAAGCTCCTTCTTTCTCCCTTTCAGCCCAAGCCCAGCAGCGGGGGCCGGCGACGGGGGGGCCAGCGGCACAAAGTGAAGTCCCAGGGGGCCTGCGTGACTCCTGCCAGCGGCTGCTGAATCTCCCTGGCCCACCCCCACCACCCAAGGGATCCTTGTACTCGGGCCACTGTTCCACCACATGGGCCAGAGCAGCTCTGACCACCACCCGCCCTCCCCAGGCCACAGCTGGAGCCTCATCATTCCCCGCCCCCACCCCCATTTTCCAGGGGGGTTGTAATTTATAAGCTGAGGAAGGTGGCCAGACTTCTGGAGGACTGACCATCATCCACCTTCTTCCCTGCCTTCTTCCTTACTCAGATTTTTTGTACATCTGGGCCCTTAGTTTTTATTCTTTTTATTATCTCTCTCTTTAGTGTGTTTGGATATGCGTGTGTGTGCACGCACGCGTGTGTGCGTGCAGAAGGGTGGTGGTGCAGAAGCGCAGCCCGTCAGGGACCTGGCAGTCTTTCTCCTTTTTTCCTCTGTGGCTGGCCACCAGCCTCCAGGAGCTGACTGTCTGCCCATCTGTCCATCCGTCTATGTGTCTCTGTGACAACCTTTAGGGGCTTTCAGGAGCTAAAGAGCACCCCTCCTCCCCTGTGCTCACCATCCTCCTCTGTGCTCACTCCTCTGCACCCAGAGCCCTCCACAGAGCCGGACTCAGGGCTTGGGGGCTTCATAAGTTCTGCCAGAGCAGGGAGCCTTCCTTCTGGGACTGGGGGGCTTTTAACAGAACGGAGAGTGGTAGCCTCCTTTTTCTCTCTTCTCCTTTCCCCCCTTTACATCCCCAAAACAAGTAATGCCGAAAGCTCTTAAGCTGTAGCCTGTAGATGTGTGGAGGAGAGTGGCACTTGGATTGTAGGTCCCCTCCCTGCCCCTAACTCTGACCCTTGCCACTGACCCAAAGACAGCTGGTGGTTTTCCTTTCCCATGAAGACAATCCTGTGTTTGCCTGGCCAGGCCAGGGCAACTCCCGTTGTGTTGATTTTGAGCTGGAGGCTCTGGCCCTCGAACTTTCTATGATAGCAATCTTACTGGGCCTTGGGGCACCGATGACCTGGACTGGGTTTGGCTTGCTCTGGGTCCCACTCACCAGCACCTTTTCCTGGTGGGGGTGTGAGGTGTTCCGCTGAGCCAGGCCAGGACTGGAACCCCTCCTTCCCCACTACAGCCCCGCCATGTTGCCCCATCATGGCTGCTATAGGAGCACAGCAGAGAAGGGCCTGAGCCCCTTTCGAAAGCCCCATTTAGGGTGTGGGAGGGCAGGGTAGTGAAAAAGATTCTTCCAGGCCCAGCACAGAGCATTAAACCCTCTGGAAGATTCACTGCCTGGGGTGGGGTGGGGATCACTCAGGCCAGTGAGGGCATTGTGGGGCCCAGACCAGCCTGGCCCGAACTGTGGTCAGAAGCCCTGGGTTTAGGGTGGACTGGTGGGCGGAGAAGTGTTCTTTCTAGCCAGGGCAGACACCCAGCTGGCTGGGCCCTTCCTCAGCCTTGCCTCCCTCCCATCCCCAACCCTTCTCCATTCTTCCTGCTTCTGGACTACTGGTCCCCTCACCTCCCCTCCTTCCAACTATTTCCAGTTACCACTGACCCATGGCCGTGGGCTGACCAGACCAGCACAAAAAATAAAAGTTTGTTCCAAGCTGACGGTGTCCTGTTCCCTGCCCAGGCCCTCCAGGTGGAGGTGCACCACGGAGAGCACTGGCTGTGCCTGCCCCAGAGGCGCCGCGCTCCCCCCCGCTGCAGTGCAGGGCAGGGGCAGGAGGGGCCCAGATTCTCTCAGGCCTGCGTGGCTTCAGAATGCAGGCTCCTGGGGCCCATGTGACCCAGGTCAAGTTGCCAGTCTTCCCCGAACCTACTTCCTCATCTAGAGCGAGAGGTAGACAAAATGCCTGTGAGGTGGTGGTTGTGAGGATTCAGCAAGAGAGTGCGGCAAGGCTTGAGGCATAGGCCTCTGGGAGGCGCCACTGACCGGGCATGCCGCTGCTGCTTCCGCCATGCCAGCTCCCCAGGCTGCTGGGCCATGGGCTGCTGTGCAGGGAGAAAAGGGCTGTTGACATGTCTCTCTGCTGGATGTCTCCCTCACTCAGGTGCTTTGATTTTGAAGCCACCATCTAGGAGAGAGGTGGAGGTCGGTTTTTCTAGTGAAGGCAGCTGAAGCTCGGAGGAGCAGGGCCAGCACCCAGGTTCATGCCCGCACCAGCACCCCGACCCCGTCTGCGGTAGGCGGATGCTCTGCCCCATGGCCTTTGGCCCCTGCCTGTTCTTTGTGTGCTATTTCCTTCTTGATTTTTGACTCTGGTTCTCCTTAGAGGGGCTGCTAGCCACTGGTGCCGTCATAAGAGGAAGGACCCAGCACAGAGCACCCCTCTGCTCTCCGTCCCCATGGCAGGTTCTGTGGAGTCCATGTTTCCCCAGGATTTCACCGGGTGGGCCCTTGTTTGGTTTGAATTCTTTTGCCCCTAAGAGTAACCACTTTCTTTACATTTGGAAGCTGTGGTCTCCACCCTGGCCTCTGCCCTCAGACACGCAGGTGGTTGGTCTGGATCTCGGGTCACCAGGCCTTCTAGCAGGGGCTGACTGAATACAGTGTGTTACTGTCATTAACTGGGACTCCACGGGTCCTCTACGGGTCTCAGCCCCACCAACTCTCACTTTGGAACAAAACACCAGCCCTTTTGTAGCTGACAAAGAATAAAGTTGTTAATCATCTCAAATGGCCAGTCCTGACCCTTCTGTATGTACAGCCAGCATCTGTGGTGTCTTTAGTTCAGTTAGGACTCCTGCTCTGGCTTACTGGCCTCCCTGGCACAGAATAAGGGAACGGGAGTATGCCATGGTACAGGGGGCTTGGGGCCGTGGAAGATGGGGTGAGAGCTGTGCCTCGAGGGGTCAGGAGGATTTGAACATGTGCAGATGGGCAGAGGGTACGCATCTGGCCTGGAGCGCACAACCAGGGGCACTGAGCCTTGACTGTGTTAAGTCCCAGGCAGCCATTTCGTGGAGCAGCTGGGGGATATCTCCTTTGTTGAGAGACTGTTCTAGATGCAGAGCAGTTGAGTGAAGTAGCAGAAATGGAGCGGTCACTGGGGTGAGCCATAGGACCAGCTCTTTCCTGGCACGGAGGGCTGAGGGATTACCTGGCCCAAGGCCTCAGAGCTGATTCATACTGAACCCGGTGCCCACTCCTGTGGCCGCTTACCCCCGCCCCTCCCTACTGACCTGTCCTAGCCTCTGTTTTCTCAGCTGTGGTGGGCACCGGCCCTGGATCAGGTGCCATGGTCAGGAGCGGAATATGTTGGAAAGCGTGGCCGTGAAAGCACCCCGGCCCTTCAAGCAGGTCCTCAGAGGCACCGGGGACATACTGGGAGGGGAGGGCCAGGACCTGTCCCTCGGAGCTGGCAGCTTCTGGCTCTTCAGGGACCCATCTCCTTTTGCCATCCCAGCACACATACAAGGGACAAATGTCCAGTTCCCGTGGTGGAGTCCAGTCCCACACTGAAGGCATACATGGTCAGTAGTGAACCAGGTAAATTTTTCTACCTTCCGCTCAAGTGGCAGTGAGAGATGCAGGTGAAGCTGTGCACTTCCTGCTGTATGTCCGGGTGAATAAAGCTGCCTCCCTCCCTTCTCCACATCCCTCTCTCCCCCGAGCCCAGCATCCCAGAGCAGGGCCAGCCTCAAGCCCCGTTCCCCCAGCCCAGCTGGGTTTTAGGGGAGAAACCAGGGTTTCTGAAGTTCAGGAGTCAGTCTTTGGGGCATTGTTTTGGTTCAGTGTTCATTCTCTTATTTTCCCAAGAGCAGAGTCCCTGTGCCAGGGCCAGATAAAAACTACACACGCCATGAATCCTGGGCATAATTTATTTTTTTTGCATAGGCATAAATTAGAATCTGGAGATAAAAAATTCAGAACCAATAGTGCAGCATTTGTGACAGGAGAGCGCAAAATGAAACCTGGTTGTCTGGGCTGGGGCTGCAGCCAGGGGGCCGCAGGTGGCCTTGGGCCTCGTCTTCCTTCCAGCTTCCTCCCCCAGGAGCGTCTAGGGCTTAGCCCTGCTCCCAGGGTGCCTGCCTCCACAGCAGCCCCTTGCGGCAGCTGGGTAAGGAGCTGCAGTCAGCCGATGCCCCACACAGCAGGGCTAGGGATCAAGCCCAAAGCTTTTCAGTTAAGAATTAGACCTTGAAGAATATATACATAATACAGCAGAGCCCTCTCTTCCCCCAGCCCACCACCCCCTGAATGCCGCCACCCCCATAGTAAATAGCTAGAAAGGAACAAACTGAGCAAAGGCTGAAAGAGTCCCGAGGGGACAGCTGAGGATTAGGGCCCTTACAATCGGGCCTGACTGGGATGGGGACAGACCTCTTGCCACCATGACACCTTCAATGTCACCATCATACTCATGGGACCACCGTGAGAGCTGGGGCCATACCCTGCTCCCCACCCTTTTAAGCTTACCGCAGCTGCTTCTGGCCTCAAAAAACTGGTCTGGGCTCCCTGCACCCTGGGGGAATGTCAAGCTTGCTCTGGGACACAGGCAGGCCCTAGCAGGAATGGGGAGCAAAGTGGACCTCGGTCTCAGCATCGGGGGAGAGAGAGAAAGCAACTAGCCCCAGCAGAGGGGGAACCGTACAGGCTGGCCCCCTGGCCCCTCAGAGGCTTACAGGAGCCAGACCCTCGAGGGGTATGGAAACCCCAAGGGCCCACTTTGACCCAGAACAAGTACAGTGCATGGAGGCCTTTGGGGGACTTCATGGGTCAAGCTCCCTTAGGTTGATGGCACTAAGACTTGTGGAAGAGCCCAGCTGCCCTGTACAAGGAGCTTCCCGCCTGGGGCTCAATCCCAACCTGCACCCCAAGCACTTTCCTCCCAGAGGCCCTCACTTCCCCGGCTGCCGCTGGGGGCAGCTCACTTGCCCCAGGCCCTCGCTTCCAGCCCACCCGCGGCTTTGGCACCTGCTTCATTCATGCGCCTACCAACAGCAGCTCTGTCGGTGCCGGCCCCCGTCCTGGTTAAAGGGCAGACAGGTTTCACCCACCTTTGCTGGAACTTGTCCACTCATTGCCTCTCTCCCTGTCTCTCAATCCCCCCATGATATGCTACATATATACACCCTTCCAAGAGGGGGAGTAGACACCCAGTGCCTGGCACAAAGAAGACAAAAGGGATGCTGGAGTTTGCTGTCCACCTCGAGCTGTCCCGCTGCTAGGACAGCCCTGCACCTTCTCAGCTCCATCAGGCCAGGGGTTCCTGCTCCTGGAAGTCTGTGTGCTGGTCAAGCATGTGGGGAAGTGGCAGGGGTGCTGCTCTCCCGCTCCCAGAGAAAGGGGCACATGCTGAGAGGGGCTGGCCGCCCAGCCGGCTGGCCACAGCACAGAGAAGGCTTAGTGGGCGGGTTCCCCATGCACCCGGAAGCGGTAGATGCAGGTGTACTCGGGGTGGCCCCAGTTAGTCAAGATCCGAAGCTCCACCACCTGGTATGTCGCCATTTTAGAGTCCTGGGAGGAGAAAGAAGGGGTTCAGTCCTCAAGCCTCACTGACAGGAGGGTAGGAAGGGAGACAGCCCCCCGCCCCGTCAGCCTCTACAGAGAAGTGGGCTTCAAATTCAAAGCTCCTGCCTGCAGCCCATGGAGCAGAGCTTCCAGCCTGTGAGCCATGGCGCCCCAGGTCCTCCGGGGACCACTGAGCCACAGCCACGTACAAATGGCCTCATAGCTGAGGACCAGCGGGGTTCAGCCCAGACTGACAGATTCGCAGGAGCTATTCCTGTCAGTGGACAGAATTACCTTCATGAAGGGTTTGATGTTGATGCTGGAAAAGAATCCTTTTACTCTGAACTGGGCAGAATTTTTTTCTCTCAAGTTCTCATCAGGCCTCTGTCCTCTTTGCTCAAAAAGCCACAATTTTTGAGTGAGCTCTTGGAACAGGTTTCTCCTGGTTTGATGCCAGTAGGCACAGCGCTGTCCTGCTCTTCCTGTCTCCCTCTGGCCTTCCACACAGCCTTCTGTCCTCTACCTTCTGAAGGCTCCATCCGCACCCATCCCTGTGAAGTCCCCGGCACTCCGCTCAGTTACCTCCCTGGGCCTGACCGCTCAGTCTTTGTGTCTGGTTGCCCTGATCGCGCCACTGGACCAGCCCACAGGTGCCTCAGACTTGATGGCCAAAGCCCCTATTTCAGTAGCCCGCCTCTTGGCTCCTGGGAGCCATCCCCCCGCCCCTCTTCTGCACTTCTGTCCCTTGTGACCCTTGGCCTCCCGACTGTGTATCCACTTCTCCCTCCTCACACCTTCTCTCTTTAGCCACTTCCTCACTGGTCTTGTCCCCTCGATTCACCATTTCCACACGGTCACAGTGATACTACAAGGTCTTGGCACTTCTCTGCCTGAAACATGGCAGTGCCCATCAGAGCCAAAGGTTTTTGGCCTGGTAGCCAGGCCTGCCTCTCTCCGGCCTCCCATCTCACCACTGTCCCTTCGCCACCTCGTCCAGTTCTTCGCCCCTGGTGTAGCTCCCAAGCCCTCTGCATAGCAGTCATTCTGGGCTGCTTATCAGAACATGGATTCCTGGGGCGCCTGGGTGGCTCAGTCGGTTAAGTGTCTGCCTTCAGTTCAGGTCATGATCCTGGGCTCCTGGGATCGAGCCCCAAACTGGGTTCCCTGCTCAGCGGGGAGTCTGTTTCTCCCCTCTCTCCCCTTCCCTCCACTCATGCTCGCTTGCTCTCTCAAATAAAATCGTCAAAACAAAACACTGATTCCTTAGGGCCATTGGAACCCGGCAGCCTACCTCCTGGGGTGGAGACTGGGAGTCTGTCCTGGGAGTCTGACCCTAACAAGGGTCAGGGAGAGACTGATGCCCACTCAGGTTGCGGTAAACGCCCCGCCTGCACACCCTAGTCCTGCTGCACTGAGGCCCGGCTGGGCCGCCCTCAGATAAGTGCCCTTTCCAGGCAGCTTTCTCCATGCTCCCTGTCTGGGCTGGGCCCCACCCCTGTGCTTCTCCCATGCCACCTGGGACAGCTGTCCCTGTTCCCGGAGCTCTCGGGAGGCAGGGGATGCACTTTTTCTTGCCTTGAGCCCCTGGTGCCCAGCCCAGGCTAAGTGCTCAGAAACTGCTGAGTGGGTGGGAAAGTGAACAGGCCACGTCCGCTCGCACAGCAGAGTCCTGTACCTGAAAGTAGAAGGTCTGAATGGGCTCCCCATCCTGGTCATAGGTGAACTGGCCAAGAAGTGTCCCCTCTTGCTGCAGGTCTTCATCAAACCCCTAAAAGGAGAACAAGGGATGGAGGAAAGATCTGGCACTTAGACGAGTGCCTCGGCCCCCCAGGAAGGAATGCTCTCCCTTCCTGCTCCCATACCAGTCCCTTCCCAGCCTTGGTGGGGCGGTAGGGGGCCTGAGCCCTGGACCCGGTTTCTTCCAGTGCAGCCTAAGGTAACTGGGAGTGGCGTCCCATTTGCCACCCTGCTGCTCTCTCTTCCAAATCTGCTTCCTTCCTCCCAAAGAACAGATCCCAGCTTTCTCCTCGGTAGAGCCTGACAGGGTCCTGCAGCCTCTCGGCCCACCCCTCCTGCCAAAAGGTACTCACGAAGATGGAGAAGTCCTTGGGGGCACTGGAGATGGTGCTGTTGGGCGACAAGGACTTGGGGACATGCTCTAAGGTGACAGCAATGGGGCGGATGCGGGCGGAGAGGCGAACCACGGCAAAGCCCTGGGGCCCCTGGAAGGCCCAGCAGTTGCCTGGGTGCACGTCTGGCTGGAGGGGAAGGAAGCTGGGTCAGCATAGGGCTGGTGACAGAGAGAGCCCACCCTGAGCACAGCTCTTGGTGATCCAAGATGGGAGTCCCCCGGCTACACGGGTGACACTGCTCGGGGCCCCTGCTGCTGCCCTCTTTGGGTGCCTACCTGGAGAATGACTCTGGGTGACTGGGAGTGATACCACAGGGGGATGCCAAAGAGGCTGAGGAGGGCCGTCTTGGTCTCGTAGGTCTCAGAACACCGGGTGCTGATAACACTCGCCCCTAAGACAGGAAAGCAAGGCGGTGTGGGCACCTGGAGCTGGACCCCAGCAGGGAAGGGAGGGTGGGAGACCCAGACGCCAGTGCATCTCACCAGCCCAGGGCACCAGGTGGGGACGGCTCCTGCCAGGTGCTGAGGGTGGCGGGCACGAGCCCCGGGCCCCATCTGTGCTGCTCAGCTCCATCCGACTACAGAGTAACTGAGCGTCAGCCTCTCCCTGGCCAACAACGGTGTTCTCTTTCCCCAGACTTCTGCAAGCTTCTTCGCTAGCTTTTGTTGTGAGTGACAGTGTGCCGATCTCAAGCCCCAGCCCCAGCCCCACGGCTGCCCTGGCCGATGCCAGAGGGGCTGCCAGCACGGGGACCCGGCTCTGCCAAGGGCGGGGAGTCACACGCACCTCCCGATTCCAGAGCGTAGTCCACCATCCCGATGCGGTCCTCGCTGTAGCGCTTCAAGGCCTGGTTTACAATGCGCTGCACCTGCTAAAGGAAGCCCCCCAGGGCGGCTGCCAGGAGCTGCAGACTTGTCCACCTGAGCCCCCGCTCCTGGGGGCGCCTCTCAGCCTGCACCACACACTGGCGTCCAGCCACATGTGCCACTTCCCTGGTGTCCCCCCCAACCAGTCCCAAGGCCCACACGAGAGCCTCTCGCATGTCCCTTAGGCCTTGGAACATACCAGAAAGCCGACAGGGTGGGACTGTGCAGGTCTATGGCTCCCAGGGAAGAGACCGCTGGGTCGGGGGGTGGGGCTGTTCAGGGACCAGCCAGTCCTCACCTCCTCTGTCACCCCGATCACGCCTTCCTTCTGCAGCGTCAGCCCCAGGCTGGCTGCGGCCTCCCTCGCGGACTTGCCCTGCATCTCTGCCACGTGGGCGAGGATCTTTCTCTCCAACTCCTGCAGCTGAGCTTGCATCTCCTCTCGCTGAAGGAGCCCCGTGCGGGTTCCCCCACCTCGGAGAAGGAACTGACTGACCCAGGCAGGGAACTGAGACTCCACCTAGGGACCGAAAAAAAGGTCTGAGGAGCTCCCAGGGACATTGTTGCTCTGGCGGCCCAGGCCAGGTCGGTAGCCGGCTTGAGTGGAGGGAGTAGGGAAGGAGCACAAGCCAGCCTGGGAGGGGAGGGCCCGCCCAGCACGCCCTGCTAACCTACGTGGGGGAAGAGTCGGGCACAACCCTGCCCGTTACTGAAAACAAAACAGGAAGAACTCCCGTCAAAGAGAGCCGGCATCTGTGCCAAGTCCCCAGCAGGGGCCGGCGGGACGATCGGGCTCTTTGCCGCTGGGGCTCCTAGGACTGACGCCCTCAGAGGACAGGCTGTTCAGCAGGGCCCTTGTGTGGTTCCAACTTACGTCATCCCTCACGGCCTGCAGCTGCTGGGGCAGGAGGCCCACTTGGTCTGCCACTGAGCTCTGCTTCAGGCTCAGGGCTGCCAGCTCCTGCCGCAGGGCTGCCAGCTGGCCCTCCAGCCGCCCCAGCTCCTTCACGGAGTTCTCTCGGAAGGCCTCTTGGGTCATCCTACTCCCGAAGAGAGGAGAGAAGAGTAAGCCTTGGGTCTCCGGTGAGGGGTGAGGCGGTGCTGAGGAGCGTAAGAGGATCCCCTCACTGGGTCCCGGTAGAAGCGTGTGCCCACGTCCCGCAGGCGCGTGCGAGGCCTAACACCTGGGGACCCCGGCTGCAGAGCCCAGCCCCAGCGCCTACGATCCCAAGGAATGAATCTTATCCCGTTCCCTTTCTAAGCCCAGGTCCGTAAGTCAGTCTGCCTCGGCCTCTCCCACCCTCTCCACGCATCCGCATGTCTGGGGCTTGGGAAGGCAGCCTGCATGTGTGTATAGAAAAAATGGTAGGTCTCCCCGTGAGCCCACAAATCCCACTTTTCTGGCAGTGCCTCCCATACCCAACCTCTCTCGCACCTGAGGCTAGGCTCTAAGCAGGTGTTCCTGAGTTAGGTTTTAGCCACCCCCTCTCTGCTCTGGGCCGCTCTTCCCCAGGCCTGCCTGGGTGCGGGGAGGGGAGGAGCAGGCCTAAGCCAGATGGCGGCACCCATTACCTTTGCCACTCAGACTTCAGCTGCTGGAGTTGAGCCTCAGACTCCTGTAAGCGAGAAGAAGGCACAGATACCGCAAATGCCAAGCTCACAGCAACCTGTCTCCCAGAGCAGGCTCTGCTCCCTTTGGAGTCGTTTCCCCGCAGCCCCACCCCTGCAAACCTAAACTGCCGGTCAGGGTCCCCAGGAGAATCCCTGTGCTGGCACACCTCGGCATTCACTCACTCATTCACTCAGCCCGTCATACCCAGCACAGGCCTCCTGAAAGCCACCCTTCCTGAAGCGCGCCCCAGCATGTCCCTGCAAAGCATTCCGGGGCCCGTGGGCTTGGCCCCCGCAGAAGTCAGGGGACTGCACCCCCACCCCGGCTGGTGTCTAAGCAGCCCCTTCGGGAGAGCCATGCTGTCTCAGGCCACGGGCAGACGCTGAACAGGATAAGGGCCCCACCGACCTGGGAGGCCTGGACGATTTTCTTAAAGAGGTCCTCGGAGTCCTGGTGATGCTCTGCTCTCAGGGTGACCAGTTCCTCCTGTCAGACAGAGGAGAGCGGCTGAGGACTCCCGGAGATATGGGCGGAGGGAACTTCACAACCAGTGCGTGGTGGGACTGGAACTTGAGCCCGTCTGTGAACTTCAGCTCCTAGCCTTTCTGCTCCGGTGCCCCTTGGAAACCTGTGCGTCGCCCTCGATGTCTACCGCACACCTCCTGTGCCCGGCACTCTACAGTCTCACGCTCCCGGAGCGCCTCCGTTTTAGAGGGAACTAAGGCTTAGAGAAGCTAGCTGCCAGGTGACACAGGGCTGTCTGTCGCATCAGGGTGCACAGGGCCTCGCCCCTCCACCCCACACCCCCACGCTCCCGCTCAGAGACCTGGATCCGAGCGGCGGTGTCCCTGCGGAGGTCCTCCTTCAGGGCAGCCTCACGGCGGCTCACCAGCCCCTCCAGAAGCGCCAGCGTGTCCTCCTGGCTCAGGCCCACGTGGCCCCCCCCGCCGGCGGCCCCCTGCCGCAGCTCCAGCCGTTCCAGCCGCACAGCCTCCTTCTGCCAGCTGGAGGAAAATTCTGCAGCCAGAGCTTCCAAGCGCCGCTCCAGAGAGTGGACCTGGGACAAGATGCGCTGCTCGGCCTGGTGGGGTGGGGAGGGAAAGCCACGGAGGTGAGGGACCTGGGACAACAGTGCTTCCCCAACAGAAAGGGAAGAGAATCCCAGCAACGTGCGAATGTGAACCCACGCTGGCTCAGAGGACTGGCTCCGAGGACACTCTGTGCCCGGCAGGTGGCGGGGTGGGGTGGGGGGACACCAGCAGGCAGCCGGGGTGCCATAAGGCTGCTGACATGCGGTGACCGTTCAGCACAGGACGCTGGACACACGCAGCCTGGAAGGTTCTGGTCCCCAAGGAGGAGTGGGTGTCGGCCAGGTGAGTGAGGACATGGCGAGGAGGGACCTGCGAGGGGCTGGGTGGCCTGCCGGGCTGACCCCAGCCCCCTTCCCTCTGCTACATGGGTGCACACACCAGAAAGTGGGGGCCCGAGGGGTTCAGCTGCTGACTTCCGCAGCTCCCACTAAGTCTGTCCGAGAGAACCAGGGCTAAAAGACAAAATAATTTGAAAAGGCTTTCTTTCTTCTCTTTAACTGGAGGGCCCACAGAGGAAACAGAACAAAGTCACTTGGACTTGAGGGTTGCTCCTGATAGCATGCCATGAATTTTGAGAAACTTGCTGGCTTAAAAACAAAAAGCTTTGTCAAGGGAAGATATAATCTGTCAATGGTCAGTTAAAGACAAGAGCCTCCTGAGCGCAGAAGTTGCTTCTGATTTTTAAAATTTTTTTAAGTAGGCCGTACATCTGCAGGACTCAAAAAGGAAACAGCTAAGAGGTCACTCTCCTAACCTGTGTCCCTCTCCACCTGGTGCCTGTCCTCAGCCACCACCCACTCCCAAACGAAGCAACGATTTTCAGTACTCTCTCTCTGCAAATACAAACAAGCACAAAGATCTCCCCCTTTGCACAGTAAAGGTGGTCCTGAAATTGTATTTAACATCTTTACTAATGATGACAAAAGGGAAAGTTATAATGCCAAAATAGGTCATTGTTTTATGAAATGATAACACGATGGTCAGGAAAGTAATATCCACCAAAATAAATGGTTACCCAATTAGCTTCGGCAAGATACAAGCAAAATCCAAACAGATTTAGGGACTAAAGAATTTTAAAAGTTTTCCCTGTCGCACGCACACATTCTGGTTATCTGGGCACTTGTCCCCCCCCACTGGACTGCAGCCTCCTTGAGGACACAGCCTGGGCTGCAGAACTGGCCCCCGGGCTACCCTCCTCACTGTATCCACACCCTCCACAGTTGTGGCCTTACAGGCGCTCCCTTCAAGAGGTCGGGTCTCTGTCCCCCTCTTGGAATGCAGAACTGGCTGTGAGAGGGCCCTCGGCCTCGAATGTGGCGGAAGGGACAGTTCTGAATCTAGGCCCGATTTTGCTCTCCTGGAACCATGGCCAGCTGCTGTGAGAACAAGCTCAGGCGAGCCTGCCGAACGAGAAAGCACGTGTGGGGCGCAGCCTGCCCCACTGACGCATGGGCCAGCTGCAGACACAGCAGGGAGCCCAGCCCAGCCTGCCCTTGCTCAGACCAGAGAAGCCACCCAGAGGAACCACAGACTCAGGAGCTAATCAAATGCTTGTAGTTTTAAGGCACTGATTTTAGGGGTGATTTACTGGTAAATGGTAAACTGGTAAAATTTACTGGTAAATAAACCAGTGGTAACTGGTAACTGACCTTTCACCTTATTCGTAAAAGATGCTTAGTCAATATTTATGAAATTATACTGCAAAGGAACAAAAGTAGACGAAATGATTTGTCCCATTTTTTTTCCCCTTCGGTTTTCGGTGCTTAAGATGGCAACTACCTTCGGGGCAGTTTGAAGTCCTGTTTAAGCACAAGCAAACCTGCACCCCAAACAATAGAGAGGGGTGTCCTGGAAAACAAGGCAGTTGACCAGTACGGACCGTGCCCCTTCGCAGAGCCCCGTAAGGTGTAAGGGCAGGGAAATCAGCCACATGCACAGGCGGAGCAAGGACCCAGGACCCCCAGATCCTCACCTGGAAGTCGGAGGAGTCTCTGGATGCCCACACATCCTGCTGCCTGCTGCTGCTCTTTGCTGCCCACCAGGAAACCAGAGCAGGGTGGAAGGTCTGCAGCCCGTACGGGTAGAAATACCAAGCACCTGTACATAGAGGAGAGGGGGTTATCTTGGCCAGTGGCCATGAGCAAGAAGGCACAAGCTGCTGAAGACGGCGACCCAGTTAATATGGGTTCCTGGTAGCCTGTCGTTCTGTGCGTTCTGCGTTTCGGCTGGAAATCAGGATGAGGGATGGAGGCTTCCACCCGACTGTCCCAGAGTATGTGCATTCTCACATCCCTCGGGAGCCCTCATCTTTCTCTGGATGGCAAAACTCGGAGAACATAGCTGTAATAAGCTAGGAATGATCCCAGATAGAACCAGGGGCCACCCTCAACTGCCATCAGAATCACCCAGGAAGCTTTTAAAATACAAAATATCGGGGTGCCTGGGTGGCTCAGTGGGTTAAGCCTCTGCCTTTGGCTCAGGTCATGATCTTATGGACCTGGGATCGAGCCCCGCATCAGCTCTGCTCAGCGGGGAGCCTGCTTCCCGCCCCCCCCCGCCTGCCTCTCTGCCTGCTTGTGATCTCTCTCTGTCAAATAAATAAATAAAATCTTTAAAAAAAAATAAAATACAAAATATCTGGCCCCACTCTCTAGAGTATGAACTCACTGGTCTGGGGGCTCCCTCTGTAGGTGAGGTGTTTTTGTTTTTTAAAAGATTTTACTTATTTACTTTGGAGAGGGAGCAAGTGAGTCGGGAGTGGGAGAAGCAGACTGTGCGGAGGCTCGGAGCCTCATACAAGGCTTGATCTCACGAGCCCGGGATCATGGCTTAAGCCGAAACCAAGAGTTTGGATGCGCAATCAACTGAGGCACCATGCTGCCCCTGTAGGTGAGTCTTAAAAGCCCTTTAAGTCTTTAAAAGTCTTTAAAAGCTTAAAAGGGCACCCAGGTAGCTCCGTTGGTTAAGTGTTTGACTCTTGATCTCAGGGTTATGAGTTCAAGTCCAGCCTTGGGCTCCTTGCTGGGCAGGGATCCTATTTATAAAAACAAACAAACAAAAAACAAGCTCCCCGGGGAACTCCCATGGCGACTGTGACTGAGAATCACTAAAACAAGACACCTGCTAAGAGATGGCACTTTCAACCTAAGACGGAACACAAGGCTACCGCCACAGTGACGGTGCGTGTTGCTTTAGGGGTCACGTGCTTGTGGAGCATTTACTCCTGAGCTTGCACACGCGTGTCTGTGTGGCGGGCGGGGTGAGGGCACCTGACAAATGAGTGTCCATCCAAGTAGGACCACAGCTGCCACTCAGGGAGCAAGCGCGGCGGGAAGCACACGCCCGCCGGGCTTTCAGTCGGTCCCTCTGGACATGCCTCACTTCCTGTACTCCCCTCCCTGGGCAGGCCACCCCGCCGGCCTTCCGCACTGTCCACGCGCTTCTCCCCATGACGCCACCGGGACAGCAGCTCCATCAACCCCAAGAGGCCGCGGTGAAATTCAGCGGAGGTAACCGGTGAACAAAGCACTATCCAATTGTAAAAGATCATTATCATTTTACCAGTGATGCCCAGTTTCCACTGGACGTGATCAAGCTGTTCTTGCAACAGGAAATGAAAAGGAAATCAACACTTGGAAAAATTTTCTACCTCGCTATTCAATAAATACAAGTTGAGGCGACGCTAACCCTATAAAACCAACACTAGGCACGCCCCGGGTGGCTCAGTCGGCTAAGCATCTGCCTTCGGCTCAGGTCATGATCCCAGGGTCCTGGGATCAAGCCCCGCATCTCCCTCTCCTCCCCACTCGTGCTCTCTCTCGCATCTCTGTCGTTCTCTCTCTCAAATAAATAAAAGCTAAAAAAAAAAAAAAATCAACTCTAAAAATAGAATAAAGCATGGTCTCTATCAATTAATTCTAGATGGGCACAATCATTAAAACAGCTGGGAGGCCCTAGAGGCAGCTCCTGTGGAACTGTGAGCCCCCAGTGGCGCTGCTCTATTACAAGCTGAACACACAATGCAAACACACATGGTTACAACCATGTAAAACACACAAGATCGTCCTAGGACAGAGACTGCAACAACGTCAAGCATCTTGTAAATGAGCTATCTTAGTATAAACGGGCAAGTTTCTCTTTACTACTTTACCGTTTTGATCTCAAAGATAGCTAAAGATTGAACCGGATGTGGTAACAAGAATTCACTCACCCAGACGACGTCCTGCTTTTGAATGGAGGGAAAATGACTACTAGGAACAGTGCTCCTGTACCAGGGCAGGTCCCAAGCCGTGTGGCTCCAAGAATGCTCTAGACATGCCAAGGTGGTCCAGAGCAGCCACCCAAACAGGACAAAAATCAGTGGGCTGGGGCATATCCCCTTTCACCCACTGGGCGCCCTGAGCATGCCACATGGGTCAGTGGGGACCTGGGAGAGCCAGATGGGACTGGGTGAGGGACTGGGAGCTGCCCAGGCTCCGACTGATCCCACTCATCCCACCTCCTTCCCGTTCCTATAGGCCATCACCATCCCTCTGGTTCTTACACCTCCGCTCAGCGCCACCCCCCACCCACACCCTGCCCTGCCCCTCTGGCTCACCAGCTGGCACACTCATCCTACCCCACCCCTGCAACCCCCAGCAAGCTCACCGTAGGTCAGGCCAGTCATGAGCAGCAGCAGCAAGAGGAACCACAGGAATGTCTTCACAGATGAGAAGCGCCTGGGGACAGCGGGGGGACAGCGAAGGGGGGGGCGGAGTGGAGGTGTCAGGAGGGCATCCGGGCCCCTTCATCCCCAAAGGGAGTCTGCAGAGGCTTTTCTCGAGTGCAAAACTAGAGCTGGACGGGGTGCCCTGAAGTGCCCCATCTTCCCTGGGCTGGATTGGACACTTTAGAACTTTACTGTCTTGGAATAATGGGGAGAATTCTGACACTCTGAATTTTATGGATGTTATTTAAAAACAAAGTGGGGTCTTTGAAAAACTTTTTCAAGATCCTCTAAGCAAGCAATTCTAGGAGAAAAAAAAAACTAACTCCTTAAACAACATTTTTTTAGAAAATGAGGAACTTTCTTTTGGTGACACAGATCACCAGATTCTTTTTGTGCCACCCCTGCCCCTCTGCTCAGCCCAGCTGGCCAGCCATCGAGCCAGGGTTACGGCCAGAGGACCCTGACTTCCTGGCTCGGTCTTTCCCGGCTCTGCTGGGTCCAGGACTTGGGAAATAAACCCACAGCCCCCTCACGCAACACCTACTCCTGGCTTTGGAAACACACCTCAGAGAACACAGTCCTAGACTGCCATGAGGCCAAGAGGAAAGCCCAACCTTCTTGGCCACATCACTTGTTGGCTGGAGCCTAAAACCTGACCAGAAGGAGGAAGGCCGTGCTAGGCAGATGCAGAAGTGGCCAGAGTGGGCTGGCATTTAGCAGAAACAACCTAAGGAACAGGAACCTGTAATTCCAGAATCCTCCCTGAAGAGCTCTTGGTTTGGAAAACAACACCTGGCCCAGGCCCCTCATCTGTTGGGCAAAGAGGGGCTGCTCTGGGGGGTCCGCTCCCTGCTCACTGATAAAAGCTACGTGTGAACAAGCATACATGAGTTTAGGAAATTTCTTGGTCCCTTCTGTCCCTGGGCTTCGGGTTCCTTGTGAAAGTGGGGGTCGTGCTCACCTGGTCAAAACGAAGACATCGAGAAGGGAGGCAGCTGTGGTCAGGCGATACCAGGTAGTGCCAACCCACCAGTAGAGGAGGCCAAAGAGCCGGCCTAGAAAAGGGACCAGCAAGGCCTACGTGTCACCCTGAGCCAGTGGCCTGCAGGTCATAGTTTCAGATCACTGCTCTGCCCACCTGCCGCCTTCTCTGCCCCGACCCCCAGCACTGAGCTGCCGGAGCACCTCTGTCCCGTCTGAGGTGACCCCATTCCTCTGATCCCACCTGCCTAGTCTGCCAACGCCCTCCATCCAGCTCCACGGCTGCTGCCACCCTGAGAAGGCTAGAGTGTTACTGCGGCTCCTGGTCTCCGGTGATTATTCTAGAATGAGCTTTCCCTGATGGCCTGACGGTCTCTCCACGGGCTGCCCCACCACAGGGAGAAGATGGGGGAAAGGGCTGCTGTAGAGAATGGAAATAATGGCGCACAGAGCAGCCGGCACCCACCTGGAGAAGTGACAAGCGTCCAGAGACAAGAGGCTGCCCAGGAGACGGCGTTCCTTAACCGTGAACCCGAACTATGGTGGTCCGTCTCCGAGTAGCCTGCCGGGACACAGAGGCCACAGCTCAGTCTGTCCTCACTCTTACAGGCCCAGGGAGGGGGAGACAGCCTATCAGTTGTCCCCTTTAGACTGTGAGCTGAGCCCCCCTATCATTCTCCTTCGCACCCCGGGAGCATCACATGGGCCTGGCATCTAGGTCAGCAAACGCCTGTCAAGGGAGCGAAGGTGTAGGTTTCTGACATTTTATTTCCCTTGGGCCTCTCGTCTGCGTCCCTCTCTTCGCCAGCTGTCCCTCAAACCATGGTTCGCAGCTAGACTAAAGGGGTCGAGCCCCTCCTCGATGTGAAGCCCCATGTTAAGTACTTGCCGGAAACAAGTCAAAACACGATGGAGCTGACCACAGGCTGCTCCGACGGGTGGGGACAGGGCAGCCACGGTGTGTTAAGGGCCACCCCAGGCCTACGTTTCGGGAGCCACGGTGGCCCACGGGGGATGCCCGGCTGGTCTGTGGAGAGGCCTGCCAGATACTGCGCTCTCTCGGGCTGTCGGGGGGGCCCCTTCCCCGGGCCTCCCCCATCACCTCCCTCCCCCCGCCCCAGGCACTGCCTACCTGCGAAGTCGTCCTCGGAAGAGTAGCCGGAGGAGGACCCCAGGAAGTCCTCGGAGCTCCTGTTCTCCGCAAGCCCGTTGAGTTTGCTGCTCTCCGTGCCTCTCCTCCTGCGCACCCGCAGGTCCTCACCTGTGCAGGGAAGAGCACGGCGTTTTCCAAGGGCCGAGAGCTGCGTCCAGGAGGCTATGCCAGAGGGCCTCATGGGGACACCTCGAGCAGCACCTCCGACGGACAGACGGCACTGCCCTTCGCTTCTCCTGAGCTCCCTGGGTCCACAGGACGGTCTCTGGCCGGGAGCAGCCCCATGACCGCTTCGCTGTCTGATGTGGCCTGTGAGTTCAGACACTTGGCTCCCCTTCTGAGGGTTTCTGAAGACAGGGAGCCCCTCCTCTGGCCCAGTAGTTGTGAGGAACCCACTCGGGGGGCACTTGGGACCTTGCGTTTCCACTGGAAGCAAAGGAAGCAAAGCCGGAGGAGAAAGGTCTCAGATTCTCACCCCAGTAGGGCTCACTGTGCCCGAGGTCGTCGAGGATGGAGCTCCTGGCCAGGGAGGAGGCCCGGGGGCTGCCGAAGTAGGACTCCCTGACCACCGACTCGCTGTAGTAGGAGGTGTGTGCGTCAGAGGAGGGGCCCAGCTGGGGCGCTGGGGACAGGCGCTTCATGTTGCTGGATTTCCTCTTCAGGGTCCTGTGGGGGGTCAGCCAGGAGCGGGGAGGCCGGAAACAGGCAGGTGAGCCCAGCGAGGAACAGGAAAGCAAGCCGCTCTGCCCGCCTCTCGTGGGGGGGGGG
>RCUC01132039.1:0-17593 GCA_003697995.1 Taxidea taxus jeffersonii | reverse complement strand
TATACCCACACTCACACAATGGAATCTTACTCTGCCATAAAAAAAGAAGAAATCTTGCCATTTTCCACTACATGGATGGAGCTAGATAGTATAATGCTAAGTGAAATAAGTAAGTCAGAGAAAGACATGTACGAGATGATTTAACTCATATGTTCAGGAGTAGAATTTAGTGACTCATATAACACACAGTACTCATCACAAGTGTCCTTAATGACCATCACCTATTCAGCCCATCCCCTGCCTGCCTCCCCTCCAGCAGTTTGTTATCTATAGTTATGAGTCTCTTATAGTTTGCCTCTTTCTCTTTTTTCCCCTTCCCTTATGTCCACCTGTTTTGTTTCTTAAATTCTACATGTGAGTGAAATCATACAGTATTTGTCTTTGTCTGACTTGTTTCACTTAGTATAATACACTCTAGCTCCACCCATTTCATAGCAAATGGCAAAAAACAGACTCACCTATAGAGAACAAACTGATGGTTACCATAGGGGAAATGAGTAGGGTGATGGGCGAAACAGGTGATAGGGATTAAAGAGCAAATTTATCATCATGATCACTGAGTAATGTAAAAAATTGTTGGATCATTCTATTATACATCTGAAACTAATGTGACACTCTATGTTAATAACTGGAATTTAAGAAAACAAAAAAAAATTATTATCATACATGAGTACAATGTGAACTTCTTTGAGCCTAAACGGAAACAAATTTTGGGGCTTTAATATATATTGAGTACTTACAACTTAGGCATTATTTTAAGGGTTTTGCATATTTTGTCTCAATCCTGAAAATAATACATAAGGGAAGCACTTTTTTTATTGCTACTTTATAAAGGAGGCAACTGAAGTCCAGAGACTTTGACAAACCTTCATAGCATAGTGGGGCTAGAATAGGAATCCAAGTAACCTTTCCCAAAGCCTGTTTTCTCCTCCTGGTATAGCTAGGCTCCCTACGACTCTATAGCTTTCCTTAATTTTTTGAGAATGTAACATCTCTCAACAACACTCTAAGTACTCTGAAGTTCAGATACACTTCTATTTTACCTTTTATTATATCAAGCAAGCTTTTTAAAATAATGAAGAAATGAAAAAAATAGATAAATGAAAGAAGGGTATGAGAAATAGTTATCAGTTTACGTTTATACAACCCTGAACGTACCCGACCTTGTCTGATCTCAGAAGCTAAGGGGGTCGGGCCTGGCTAGTACTTGGATGGGAGAAATAGTTGTTATCCATTCATATGGAAGTTTCATGGAAATATGGACTTGGATCCAGAAAAAAACTTGTATTGCTGCTGGTTGGCCAGGGGAGTCTTTGACCATTTCTCTTGACATTTAGTGAACAGTGCATTGCAGCTGTCAGGGTTACCAGGAGTGGTATCATGAAGTTTTTGGCTTCCTTTGTTGAATTAATTCTACAACTAGTTCTTGGGATTACTATGGTATGATTGTTTATCATATTTGGAAGCTTTCACACAAGTAATAATCTAACTGGAAAATAAACAAATCTGATATGTTTGGAATATCTGCTAAAATGAACTTTATTAAATGTATACTCTAAGGACACTGTATATAAATTCTTTCCCATTTCTAACAAATTTTGCTATTTGTGCATCCAAAAAAAAAGTAAAGACGTAAATGCCAATAGAATTTAAGCCAGTGCATGACAATATTCTGTATGTAACTACAAGTTAATTCACTAGTTGCTGACTTTCTATTGTTTATTCATTCCTTTATTCATGCATCATTAAGCATGGAGGTGGAGCAGAGATGTGACATGGTCTAATGTAGTTTATAGAAGTATGAGAGATTAGTGACATTTAGACTTTCTTAATCAGGCTATGGGGTATAATTTAAAGATTTTTTAAAAAGATTTTTTTTAAGATTTTTATTTATTTATTTGTTAGAGAGAGAGAGAGAGCACAGGCAGACAGAGTGGCAGGCAGAGGCAGAGGGAGAAGCAGGCTCCCTGCCGAGCAAGGAGCCCGATGTGGGATTCGATCCCAGGATGCTGGGATCACGACCTGAGCCGAAGGCAGCTGCTTAACCAACTGAACCACCCAGGCGTCCCTTTTAAGAAGATTTTTAAATTTATTTGACAGAGACACAGCGAGAGAGGAAACAAGCAGGGGGAGTGGAAGAGGGTGAAGTGGGCTCCCTGAGCAGGGCTCGATCCCCACATGATCCCCAGGATAATGACATGAGAGTTCTGGGATGATGACCTGAGCCAAAGGCAGATGTTTAATGACTGAGCCACCCAGGCACCCCTGATTTAAAGATTTTTTTTTTTTTTTTTTTTTAAGCAGGAGAGTCATATGTTGAAATCTACACTTTAGCTCTCAGCTTCCCTGGATGGACTTTTCATAAAGAGAGCATGAAGGCAAAAGAGAAAATTATTGATGCAAATATGATGGATATGTATTATGAAGTTTTTAAGAGGTTTCTTTCTTCCCTGAAATGAGGTACCTAACTTTCCAACAATTGTAAATAATTTTAGGCTCAGCAGTGCCCTCCAGGGTAAATATGCAGCAGCCAGCACTGCAGTCTTCTGGAGGCCAAAGGAGAGCGATTTATCACTTACTGATCCAAAAGGTAAATAGAGGTTATAATCAATCTGTACCTTTCAGCACACTCTAGGACATTAGAATGCATCCCCAAAGGGAATATGCTGCAGGATGACTGTTCTTTAAACAGTTATAAGGTAGAATTCTACTACAAATAAACAACAAAAGGATGAGGGTGATCTAACAACAAATTTATTTCAAATATTATAGAATGCTTGTATTTATATATGTACATATGTGTTATAGAATAACACACAAAGTGATTAGTTTTATTCCTTGAAAAAAAAACCTTCATAATCAATGCTAAAGTCTAGTAAGATAAGGCAATTTTATGACATTCATAAATGTCCTCAAGTTTCAGTATTCTCTTCCACTGTAGCTATACATATAGTCACAGATAAAAACTAAGAATACTGACAAAAGAAAACATCCATTATATAATTTTTATCACTTTCCTTCACCAGGTCTCATCTTAGGGTACACTATGAATTCATATTTTTCAAAATCCCACTTTCATCTTATTTCACACTGTTTATCTTAAGTAATTTTTTAGGTCTTTTTCTTTTCTTTAAATACTTATTTGTCCTCATGTCCTCATGTCCTCATGAGGGGAATTAACATTTATTGATAACAGCATCTCCTAGAGACTGTAAACACATTATCTTACACATATACACGTATGTATTCACATACTCATATGTGCGTACATATATACATAAAATTATATAGATTTACTTGTGAAGGAAGTGGATATTCAGTGGTTAAGATTCTGGCACAAGACAGGGCAACAGAGAAATCTCCTTCAGGAGAATCTTACTATTTCTTTTAAATCTCATCACACTGGTGATACACTTAAGTGTCTTCATGTCAGATGAACAGCTGACTGAGGAAATCAGAGAATGGAATGCCTCTAACCTTCTTCAAAATGAGGCCTCATTTAGAATCAGAATGTTAGCTAGGGCTGTAATAGTTCAGATGCTTATTCAGAATCCACTCAATGCTCCCAGGAGTTAAGTTTGCTGGCCAATAGGATACTGTAATTACTGTTATGTTTGTAGAGGTAAATCCAGTCATGTTACACTGTTTTATGTCACAAAATTCTCCCTATTATTTTACATAGGAAAATGCTAAGAATACAAGGTGGAGTTCATGATTTAATGCTTTTGTGTCATAATCACAAGCCTGTTTAAGTCATAAGACCTTTCTTCAATTACTCATATGCACTTAACTCTTTCCTGCCTTGGGCCTTTGTTTGCTCTTTTCTCTCCTGGAGTTCTCCACATCTCCTTATCTACTACTCTCTCCTTATCTACTACTCTCCTTTGCCTAAATTTTTTTTTTTTTTCTCATCCATCAGAACTTAGCTATTCTTTCACTTTCTCAAAGAAGCCATCACTGGTTCTCTCTACTAAATGATGTCAAAGAGACACCCCGTAGTTTAGATTTGTAGCTTTTTCACAGTTATAATTAGGATATTGATTCCTTAAGATATTCACTAAAATTTTCCAAAAATTAATAAAAATATCTCCTTAAGTCTGAGTTTTTGTTAAATGCCCTCCTTTAGTGTAAATACAGCCGTTAAGGGGCACCTGGGTGGCTCAGTTAAGCATCTGCCTTCAGCTTTGGTCATGGTCCCAAGTCCCGGGATCAAGCCCCAGGATGGGTTCCCAGCTCAGCAGGGAGTCTGCTTCTCCCTCTCCTCCCTACTTATGCTTTCTTTCTCTCCAACTCTCTCTCTCAAATAAATAAATAAAATCTTAAAAAAAAAAAGATAGCCCTCAAAACAGTGGTCTAGATGCAGCAGGCAGATGTATCTGTTAGGCTCATAAGGTGTTTAAAAAAATGTTTAATTGCAAGTATGTAAATAACTAAAAACTTAACAAAAAAATATTTATTCTTCTGAAATTTGGAAGATCTGACACATCTAGAATCTTTCCTGAATGATAATAATGAAGAAGAAACATGTGGCTCCTGTACCATTTTTAGATGGAATATTTATAAAATATATTTCTCATTTACCACTATTCCTGCCTGGTTTTAT
Source organism: Taxidea taxus jeffersonii (assembly GCA_003697995.1). NCBI lineage: Eukaryota > Metazoa > Chordata > Mammalia > Carnivora > Mustelidae > Taxidea > Taxidea taxus. The sequence goes on along the minus strand of RCUC01132039.1, from coordinate 12,990 downwards.
GTCTGACTTTCTTGTCACATTTCATTGTCTCCATGTCTTTCCTAGGCATTTGAATAGCCAATCCAGTCTGGCAAGTTTACATCTGAAATCATCTACCCCTTAACCCCTAAGCCAGTGCTTCTCATTTTAATGTACTGAATCCTGAGGAATCTTGTTAAGATGCAGATTCTGATCCAGTAAATAGAGGTGGAGGGTTCTGTGAGTCTGGATTCATAACAAGCTCCCAGGTGATAATGAAGCTGTTGGACATGAGCCACATATTAATCAAGAAGGCAGAACTGCATTTACCTAGGTGAAAAGGAGATTCATATGGAATTGCTCACAGAACAGGTTGATCCTGGTATTTGGCAAAATAATGAGGTTGGGTCTGTGGCCTCCTGCCCTGACTCAAGGAGACAGATTTGAAGAATTCTCTGGAGTGAGATGCTCTGAGCTATGTGAATAGAAGGCAAAAGTGAGTAGTGCTGAAGGAAGGAGTGCACTTTGGTACTAATGGTATACTCAGCCTAGATCACAGGCAGGTCTAACCCGATTTACATAGAAAACAAATGAAAAATAATATGCCCAATCCAGGAGCATGGAACATTTTTCCATTTCCTTGTGTCTTCCTCAATTTCTTTCATGAGTACTTTATAGTTTTCTGAGTATAGATTCTTTGCCTCTTTGGTGGGGTTTATTCCTAGGTGTCTTATGGTTTGGGTGCAACTGTAAATGGGATCGACTCCTTAATTTCCCTTCTGTCTTGTTGTTCCTGTAAAGAAATGCAACTGATTTCTGTGCATTGATTTTATATCCTGACACTTTACTGAATTCCTATACAAGTTCTAGCAGTTTTGGAGTCGAGTCTTTTGGGTTTTCCACATATAGTATCATATCATCTGCAAAGAGTGATAGTTTAAGTTCTTCTTTGCTGATTTGGATGCCTTTAATTTCTTTTTGTTGTCTGATTGCTGAGGCTAGGACTTCTAGTACTATGTTGAATAGCAGTGGTGATAGCGGACATCCCTGCCGTGTTCCTGACCTTAACGGAAAAGCTCTCAGTTTTTCTCCATTGAGAATGATACTTGCCGTGGGTTTTTCATAGATGGCTTTGATAATATTGAGGTATGTGCCTTCTATCCCTACACTTTGAAGAGTTTTGATTAGGAAGGGATGTTGCACTTTATCAAATGCTTTTTCAGCATCTATTGAGAGTATCATATGGTTCTTGTTCTTTCTTTTGTTGATGTACTGTATCACATTGATTGATTTGCGGATGTTGAACCAACCCTGCTGCCCTGGAATAAATCCCACTTGGTCGTGGTGAATAATCCTTTTAATGTACTGTTGGATCCTATTGGCTAGTATTTTGGTGAGAATTTTCGCATCTGTGTTCATCAAGGATATTGGTCTGTAATTCTCTTTTTTGATGGGATCCTTGTCTGGTTTGGGGATCAAGGTGATGCTGGCCTCATAAAATGAGTTTGGAAGTTTTCCTTCCATTTCTATTTTCTGGAACAGTTTCAGGAGAATAGGAATTAATTCTTCTTTAAATGTTTGGTAGAATTCCCCTGGGAAACCATCTGGCCCTGGGCTTTTGTTTGTTGGGAGATTTTTGATGACTGTTTCAATCTCCTTACTGGTTATGGGCCTATTCAGGTTTTCTATTTCTTCCTGGTTCAGTTTTGGCAGTTTATATGTCTCTAGGAAGCATCCATTTCTTCCAGATTGTCGAATTTGTTGGCATAGAGTTGTTCATAATATGTTCTTATGATTGTTTGTATTTCTTTGGTGTTGGTTGTGATCTCTCCTCTTTCATTCATGATTTTATTTATTTGGGTCCTTTCTCTTTTCTTTTGGATAAGTCTGGCCAGGGGTTTATCAATCTTATTAATTCTTTCAAAAAACCAGCTCCTCATTTTGTTGATTTGTTCTATTGTGTTTTTTTGTTGTTGTTGTTTGTTTGTTTCTATTTCATTGATTTCTGATATGTTCTTTATTATTTCCCTTCTCCTGCTGGGTTTAGGCTTTCTTTGTTGTTCTTCCTCCAGTTCCTTTAGGTGTAGGGTTAGGTTGTGTATTTGAGACCTTTCTTGTTTCTTGAGAAAGGCTTGTATCTCTATATATTTTCCTCTCAGGACTGCTTTTGCTGTGTCCCACAGATTTTGAACCGTTGTGTTTTCATTATCATTTGTTTCCATGAATTTTTTCAATTCTTCTTTAATTTCCTGGTTGACCCATTCATTCCTTAGAAGGATGCTGTTTAGTCTCCATGTATTTGGGTTCTTTCCAAATTTCTTCTTGTGATTGGGTTCTAGCTTCTGAGCATTGTGGTCTGAAAATATGCAGGGAATGATCCCAATCTTTTGATACTGATTGAGACCTGATTTATGACCCAGGATGTGATCTATTCTGGAGAATGTTCCATGTGCATTAGAGAAGAATGTGTATTCTGTCCCATCCATTTTTTTAAAGAAATGGAACAAATAATCCTAAAATTCATATGGAACTAGAAAAGACCTCAAATAGCCAAAGGAATATTGAAAAAGAAAGCCAAAGCTGGTGGCATCACAATTCCAGACTCCAAGCTCTATTACAAAGCTATCATCATCAAGACAGTATGGTACTGGCACAAAAAAAGGCACATAAATCAATGGAACAGAGTAAAGAGCCCAGAAATAGACTGTCAACTCTATGATCAACTAATCTTTGACAAAGCAGGAAAGAATGTTCAGTGGAAAAAAGAAAGCCTCTTCAATAAACAGTATTGGGAAAATTGGACAGCCACAAGCAGAAAAATGAAACTGGACCATTTCCTTATACCACACATGAAAATAGACTCAAAATGGATGAAAAACCTCAATGTGAGACAGGAATCCATCAAAATCCTTGAGGAGAACACAGGCAACAACCTCTTCGACCTCAGCCGCAGCAACTTCTTCCTAGGAACAACGCCAAAGGCAAGGGAACCAGGGCAAAAATGATCTATTGGGATTTCATCAAGATCAAAAGCTTTTGCACAGTAAAGGAACAGTTAACAAAACCAAAAGACAACTGACAGAATGGGAGAAGATATTTGCCAATGACATATCAGATAAAGGGCTAGGATCCAAAATCTATAAAGAGCTTAGCAAACTCAACACCTAAAGAACAAATAATCCAATCAAGAAATGGGCAGAGGACATGAACAGACATTTCTGCAAAGAAGACATCCAAATGGCCAACAGACACATGAAAAAATGCTCCACATCCCTCAGCATCAGGGAAATACAAATCAAAACCACAATGAGATACCACCTCACACCAGTCAGAATGGCTGAAATTAACAAGTCAGGAAATGACAGATGCTGAAAAGGATGCGGAGAAAGGGGAACCCTCCTACACTGTTGGTGGGAATGCAAGCTGGTGCAACCACTCTGGAAAACAGCATGGAGGTTCCTCAAAAAGTTGAACATAGCGCTACCCTATGACCTAGCAATTGCACTACTGGGTATTTACCCTAAGGGTACAAAAAGGTGATCCGAAGGGGCATGTGCACCTGAATGTTTATAGCAGCAATGTCCACAACAGCCAAGTTATGGAAAGAACCTAGATGTCCATCAACAGATGAATGGATGAAGAAGAGGTGGTATATATACAATGGAATACTATGCAGCCATCAAAAGAAATGAAGTCCTGCCATTTTCAATGACATGGGTGGAACTAGAGAGTATTATGCTTAAGGAAAAAAGTCAATCGAAGAAAGACAACTATCATATGATCTCCCTGATATAAGGAAGTGGAGATGCAATGTGGGGGGCTTGGGGGGCAGGAAAAGAATAAATGAAACAAGATGGGATTGGGAGGGAGACAAACCATAAGAGACTCTTAATCTGTCCTCAGGAGAGGGTGGTGGGGTTATGGACATTGGGGAGGGTATGTGTTATGGTGAGTGCTGTGGACATTGGGGAGGGTATGTGTTATGGTGAGTGCTGTGAAGTGTGTAAACCTGGTGTTTCAGAGACCTGTACCCCTGGGGCTAATAATACATTATATGTTTATAAAAAAATTAAAAAATTAAGAAAAATAGTACACCTAAAATGTGGTAGTAGATGGAAAAAGGATAGGGGGAAATAAGGAAGAACACATGGATGAATTTAGGCTGGGTAAAAACAGTGAAGGAGAGAGAATAGGCAGGACTGTTTATATAAAGTCAATTATTAATTGTGTTTTAGAGAATAATCACTGCATCTAACTTTGCTCTTCAGAAAACATCAGTAGACATAAGATAGTTATTCAGTGCATTAAAGTTAGAACAATTCTCTTCATATTATAACTATGCCATTGTAGAACTTAAAGGAGATAAAATCTGGCATAATTTTATTAATTTTATACCTAAAACATTTTACATATTGTAGATGCAAAATATGTTTATTAATTAGTCATTTATTCAAGCTAATATTTTTTCATAACCCTGGCATGTTTATAAAATGACTAACTTTTTTGTATGCAACTTAAAATATTTATGTTAAAAAAAATCAAATGATTAAAACTGGAGATCCTTTGTCCAGGGATAGGCATGGTGCACTAACCATCACAAGTGATTTCTCAATTTTATATGCCTGATGTTGATATACTGATTTCAAATCCACATCACAGAATTTAGGATTTAATTTTATACACACACATATGCATATATACATGTACATGTATATATGCATATAAGCAGTAGTAAATGTTTCATTTCATAATAGAATATATATAGATAATTGATAATTACAAAATTATTACAAAATTGGTAAGATTACTACACAACTGGTTCATAAATACCCTAAAGATTAAAGAAAGGAAAAAAAAAAAGAATAAAGAAAAGAACATGTGGAAGATGACTTATTTTTGAAATGCAGAAAGATGAAGACACAAAAAAATTTGAATTTAATATGCAGATTCCACACAAATCAAGTCATAAGTCTTACTGATAATGAGAGAAAAACGAATATTTAGGACAGTGAAGGTATAAAAATACATACACATTCACATAATTTTTTGAATAAGTAATATCTAGAAAGTAAAATAACATTTGTACTGCATCATTAAACTTTTATCTAAAGTGTCCTCCTTTATAGAATTATGAGCAGAAAACATAGAAATGTTTTTAAACATTTAACTCAATAAATGTTAGAATATCTAAAGGGGTATTTACCTGCACAGTCTCATCCTTGTTCACTTTCTCTCACCTCTGCTTCCTCCACTTCTTCCCCAAAGTTCATTAAAGATACTACCTAAAATCTCTGCCCTGTCTGTGTGCAGAAGCCCATCTTAATGAAGCAAGTACAGTACAGTTTCAGACTCTTACTACATAGAACTTAGAAACCAGCTACTTATCCAACTTGTTCTTCAAGATAAGGATAGATCCTGGAAAATGGTAAATGATCGATAAGTATTTGTTGAAAGAATAAATAGATGGATAAATTCTTTTCCAGCATCACTTTGTTCTGGAGTATCCCTTGCTGCCAATTAGATCTGAAATCTTCCAATGCCCTGGAATGAATTCAAGGCTCCTGTGTTGCTCCCAAATCAGTTTTCCATCTTGTCTGCCATGGCCTAGGCCTGAAACTCACTGTCAGACCCATCAATATGACCACCTGCTCTCCCAACTAAAGATATCAACTGTTGCATCAACTCCTTTATCTTCTTTTAGATTTTGTACTTCTCCTTTTACCTTCAATGTCAGAGTCATCCTCAATTGGGCAATTTAACTGCAAGTTTTCTTCTACCTCACTAGTAAGGATGTTTTTTCATCACGTTCTATATGACACTTTCAAGCTGATCTCAGGCTTTAATAAGCTTAGGACCAAAGCAGAGTGGGAAAGGTAAATTACATCAGAGAATACCCACAGATTTAAAAACATCAGCATCCATATTTAAGATTTAAGTATGTGAACACATAATCTCTGTTTCTTTCTCCTTAACTTACTAATTTTATTTCAAGGAATCCGCAGTGAGATACTTCCGGGAAAGTGTGAAGAGCTTTACATGAAGTAAATGGAGGAGAACTTGAGAAAGTGCCAGAGGTAATTAAATCATTAACCAAGTTTTAAGAATGTCATCTAGGGCAGAAATTATAGCCCTGGGTTCTTTACTATGGTGCAAGTTAACTGTGCCATCAGTAAAATGTCTGAATGGAAGCTTCTAACGGTTCCTTGCCCAGGTCTAATTTCATAATAGTTCATTTGCTAAGTGTCTATTAAATGTTAAGTTTGCATGTAGGAGCACATGGGGGGGGGTGTTAGTATATTGTGGTTATCGAATAAAACTGACATAAAATAAAATAAAAAAATCATAAATGAAATGGAACAAAAACAATAAAAGCTTTACAACTTATGGAGAAACACATTAAAATTAAATGTATTAGCTCCTTTTGAAGTTTTTATTAAATATCATTACTAAATGAAGAGAACCTTTATGATGCAGGAGAGAAATGTGAAAATCTATGAGAAATGTATGATTCTTGGTCATTTCTCTTGGAGGAGGTTGTCCACTGCTTTTCATAATATTCAAATTGTTTGGGATCACTTTTTACTGAATCTCTCCTACAAAATACAGGCCGAGGTTCCCATCATTGCCATTTACTCAATGATCATTTATTTCCCAGCTTGTCTATCATCTCCATTTCAATGTTACTACTGTTGAGTAAATTTTCCAAAGGCAACAATCTGTCATTCACCAAAGACAACTTCAATCCTCTCAGATCTTTAGAAGGACTATAGCTATAGCACTATAGAATGTAATTTACAAAATGATATCATGGGATCCTGAAATCTTTCGTTTAGTTCACATGTAAGCCACTTTCTCTGAAAGTGGTTATGCCATCACTGAATTGTGGCAGAGGGCCCAGGGAGTCTCTTTTTAGCTTGCTGAGATCACTTGGCAAGCCTGCTGACAATTCTGGTCATGACGAGATTCATCTCAGTGACCAAGTAAACCTTCATTTGGCAAAATAAAGCCATTGAGTCCTGTTGGCTAGAATACAGTAAAACAGTCTAATTACCCATCTAGAATTCTGTATAAGACGAAATTTAATTTTTTTATATCTAAATGAATGATTATAGAATGATCATATAAATATTAAATGAAGGATTGATTCATTAAATCATTTATTCCCTCAACTAAACTTAGAGAGTGACTTCTATGGCAATGCATCAGATATAAAAGGAGAAGGTAAATGAATTAATATGAAACAGATATCTTGCCTGTCAAGAGTTATATAAGAAATTTGAAGGGATGTTTAGTAAGAAACACAAAATAATTTCTATGAAACTATTTAATTATAGGTCAGGGAGGTGTGGTGTGGGCACCCTTTCCATTCCTGAATCATATTGTGATCTCAAAGATAACTATGCAAAGAATCCAAATAGCTCTTAATGTGAAGGCATGGCACCCCACAGAATCCCCTGTGGTGGACACGTGTCACCTGTAGGTAGGGCTCCCTTAAAGGAGAGTCTGGAATCTTCCCAGAAATGTATTAGCCACAAAAGTATGGGCTATCTCCCTGGAGAACGGAAGCAAAGTCTTTTTATTTAACCACAATGTCCATGAAGAGGTTTGCCATCAGAGCAGACCCTATGTGTCAGTGAGGAACGTGCACATTGTTGTGTAGTTATTTGCTGTTTTCCTTTCCCTTTTTCCCCCTATGATTAAAGAATAAAATTTCACAATAAACTTAATATTTCAACTATAAAAAAAAACCCAGAAACTTCCTCTATAACTGATCATACTTGATAAATCCAGCCCCATCAACCCAGTACCTACTGCAGACTTGCCTTCCTTTCACTGCTGGTTCCCCACTCTCTTCCTCTGCTGATATTCACATTCTAAATTGCATAACCTTTTAAAATTAAGGCAGGCAAAAGAGATTCTAAAGTATTTCAGTACCCCACCAGTAAGCCGACTCCTTTCATTTTAACATGTATCAATAATTTTGGAATGGGATGAGTTTTCTTAGGAATCATGACCTAATTCATTCCCTTTAAAAAAAAGAAGCCAGGCTAGTTAGTGGCAGTTAATAGGCACTATTCACTTCTGAGTTCATGCTCCAGAATTTTAAAATATATACTTAATGGTACATCTGGAAGAATTAAGTTGTAGAAAAGACATGCTGGAAGTGAAAATGACATTTGGCAAGTACTGCAAGCCAGTTAGAATGAGAGAAAAAAAAAAAAAAAAAAACACAGAGAGAGATAAGGAAAGAAAGAGAGAGAGAGGGGGAGGCAGGAGAAGACTACTGGTATAACTAGACATCTTCAATTCCACTCTATTGAAGGCAGGAATAATCTAAATAAAAGGTAACAGAAAAGATGTCACTTGATAAGAAGTTAAACAATCTTAGTAATTCAAGATGCTTACCATTTGGGAAAGCTGTTTGTTTCATGAAATTCAATTTCCTGATGTCTAAAACAGGGGTCAGTTGTTATGAGGATCAAGTAAGATCATACATGTGGAGCTCTGTGTTCATAATAGATCCCAGGCAAACATTTGAATCCTTCCCTGCTCTACTTAGTGTAGACAGCTTGTTGTTCTATCTAATTCTGAGACAATCACCATAAGGTCCCAAAATATTCCTATTAATTTTTCTCCTAAAAATAAAATCTATAACATTCTGAGCTGAATACAGCATGGAAATACTTTTCATCCTTGTACCTAATATAATAACTTCTAAATGCATTCTTATGAATCTAGGTTCTCCTGTATTTTCTGTGTTTGTACTGACATATCAGTAGTGTGAGAAAACATACTGAAGCCTGGAACAAAAGAAAAAATCAGTAACACTGATCTTATCTCCATTTTAAAATTTGACTTACTGTTCATCACAATTTTTTGTAATAATTCTGACTTTTAAAAATATTTTATTAAATATTATTATTACCTTGACTCCTGATTCCTCTGGAACCTCCTCAAATTGTGTATCTAAACAAATATCTGATTTGCCTTACCCTAGTCCTGGCCCTGTGGGAGATGTTTTTAGATGCAGATTCTGAGATTTTGTTTTAGTGTTATTTTATAATACATGTCAAGATGAACCTCACCAGAGTATATTCTGTCAAATCAGTGACAAGCATTACAGTGGGAGAGAAAAAAAGCACTCCCCTAGAATAGGAGTGGGATTAGCTGACCCCAACCAACAAAGTGATATCCCTTGAAATGTTCTCCCTTTACTTTTACTGTCTTCAGTGTGACTCCTTTGTGGCCTGTGTCCCACTCTTTAGAGGTCCCTGCAAAGTGTGTGGTCGGAAGGTAGTGCTACTGGAAAACTAGGCATCTCCTCTTTTTGCAAAGACACCCCTAATGCTTTGTGTTTTTCTACCAATAAACTATGATTCATTGAATTTTTATATCAGGAATTAGAATACATTTTTGCCCCCAGATTATTTAATTCTCTCAAAGAAGTTAATAGGAAATTATTACTAATAACAATTTAGAGATGAAGATTCTAACAGATGAACAGAAGAACAGATTTTTTTTTTTTTAAAGATTTTATTTATTTGACAGATAGAAATCACAAGTATGCAGAGAAGCAGGCACAGAGAGAAAGGCAGGTTCCCTGCCGAGCAGAGAGCCCGATGCGGGGCTTGATCCCAGGACCCTGGGATCACAACCCGAGCCGAACGCAGAGGCTTTAACCCACTGAGCCACCCAGGCGCCCCACAGAAGAACAGATTTAACATTTGCAGTGAAGAATCTAATATTCATAAACATTTGACAACCTATCAAAAGCCTGCTTTGAGTCAAGTTTCAAATATGGCAGCCTTCCTCAAGGAAAAAGAAAATTGGAGGAAATTAGACAAATTAGAATTGGAACTCTGAAGTTTGGAAATAAGAATTAGACTACAGACTACTATGTCTATACTTGACAGATCTTTATGATCTACATAATACCAGAAACATCTTAATTAGACTATTATAACCTTGAAAAGAAATCAACAACATAAAAACACACTCAAAAAAGTAAAAGTGTAAGCCATGGGAACAAAGAAAAAGACATAAGGCAAAGATATTACTGTAGAAGGGACAAATTGGCCAGGCTGTAGAGAAATCCCAGGAGCTCATATTGGCAGAGGCTGGAGAACAGAACACCATGATTAGTCTAGAAAAGATACAGGCCATTAATCAGTTGGAACTTGGCAAGCTCTCTGGTGATTAAAAGCCAAATAGAGACAAGTGGCATAATTATCTGAGGGTATATAGATGATAAACCATCCTGGTTTACCTGGGACTGAGATTTTTCCAGACATAGGTTATGCAGTGCTAAAAGTAGGACAATCCCAGGAGAACTGGGACAGTCTCGGGCAAGCCAGGATGGCTGGTCACTCTAGAATACATTAGAGGTCCAAACTCTTAGCAATCAATATACAGAACTAGCAGAATTGGGTGAGGGTACCAAAGTCAAGTACACTACTTTGGAGATGAAAGGATAGGCGAAGTGGTAGGATAGAGCAGATTCAGAGATGGAAGTATAGACAAGAGAGTCAAAGGTCTTCATTATTTGAAAATCCATTGGGTTAATTAATAGATAATACAAGTACACAGTGTTGCAAAGTAAAAGATAATGAACTTCATAATAGAAAAAGAACAAGAATTATGGGAATTCAGAGAGGATAGAGAATTGCCAATTTCAGTGAGATGAGAAAGGACACATTAAAACTGAGATTTTAAGCATGACTGGTTTGTTATTAAGCAGATTTGGAAGAAAGTCAGAAAAGGAGAGTATGATATCAAAATGTACAGGAGATGTACAGGTTATACACCAGATCTGCCCTTTGATCTGAGTAAAATTTGAAAGTGAAATAGACAGTATTTGGTATTAACTTTGGGATTTGTCTTTGATGTGAAGTTAATCATTTCAGATTTTATTCATCAAATATCAATGAACCAACCATTTAAAAGATTCTGTTCAGGGAAGTGGGCAATGAAGCTGACCCTTGCTTCTGAGGAATTTGTACCAACAATGGTGAGCAGGTAGCTTTGGGATAGGGGGGTCACTGGATACAGAGTTCTTACAAAGCACAGTGATAATTACACAGAAAGTGAGAAGAAACAAAGGTTTGAAAGAATGAGGGGAGGGTGGAAAAAATAGGATAGTGAAAGCATTAGAATTCAAGGCAGTGTGGCAAAAGAGGATAAACTCAGGCTTTAGGAACAGAAAAACCTTGACTGATGTCCCTAATCCTCAGCTTACTGAGGATCTGACAAAATGTCCTGACATACTGACAATGTAGCATCAAGAAGAAATCTTAACCTTTCCAAGCCTCAGATCCTATATATAAAATATGGATAATATGACCCATCAGAAGTCTGTAAATTATTGAACATGATAATAAAGTCCACATTGTAATACACAGGACTTAGACTTTTATGGAATGACAACCATTACTCTAAATTAAAAGAAATTTGTTAATTGATTGAGGATGGCCGTAAATAGTATAGAAATGTCAAAGATATTATCAAAATTTTATTTTAAGTTTACATAAGATCCCTTAAAAGCTCAAAATACAGCCATGGAGGGTCTCCCTCTAAAGTTGTAAATAATTTAACCTGGTTTCAAGTTTCATCTTTCCCACATTCTACCTCTATGGACTTGAGTATTCACCTAATTTTTCTGGTTATTATATGGGGTACAAACAAATATAAATGTATTTTTCATTTACCAGTTGATAAATACCCTATAAAATGCTTATATTCTTAAATTTTTCTTTAGGACTAGATTTTAGTATCAGGCATGCCAAAACCAACCAACAAAAAAACCCAGAACAACAAAAGAATCACTCTCTAAAGAAATGGACTCTCAATTATTTGCAACATAAAATAGGTGGTAGAGAAGTTTACGATGTTGTGCCTGATTGGATGGTACCAAATTAAATCTAGTCGATGCTCAGACAAGAAAGATTGTACTGTGGGATGGGTATTCCCATGGTGGGTTTATGGAGGATGCAGGATTTGAGCATCAGTACACAGTAGGATTCATTTGATGGAAGTCTTAAATAGGAATCAGAGCAGTGTTTATAATACTCCAACCTGTTCCTTAGAGTGCAAGTGCTTTGGTCTGTGATAAAACCCTGTAGAGTCTTTCCCTTTTCTAGATTCATAAGCAGATTCTTCTTACTGCTTGGAGATCCTGATGATGGAGATTTGCATGTTAAGGTGTTAAAGCAGGACCAAAAATTTTCCAGGATCAGTCATCCAATGCCAAGTTATAAAAATGTCTTGAATGATGGCAACTTAAGAGACCTAATGATCCAGGCCAAATGGAAAATAAACCTGAATGTAGTACAGAACCATTCTTAAGAAATGTTGGCTTTGAAGGAGGTTCATTTTACATGCCACACTGGTCCTCTCTGAGGATTATTTTTAAAAAAGAGGCAAACTGAGGACATTCTGTGCTTCCCATACAGCCCAGAGTAAAATATGAGAATACCAGTGCTCACACTGGAATTTCCATAATGACTAGAGAATATACATCCATATGGTTTGGGAATGTCCCTCAGCCAATAACTCTTAGAAGGAAATTATAAGTGCACTAAGGGGCATCGTTAACAATGATATTCTCTTAACCTTATAGCAATGTATTTTGGTTTATGGAACTTATACCAGCATTTACAGATCTTTGGGGAAAGTGCTAACTATGATTTTAATAACCATGGTTAGATATGTGAATGACCAGGCTGGTAAAATTGTTTTTGAAAGCATGCTCCTTTTTTTAGTTCCAACAGGTGTTAGAAAAATAGATCTGCATGGAATATTCATGCCCTTGTATGAATATATCTATCTAGTAAAGAAAATGAAAGGTACTCTATAAAAATTCATTACTAATATGAATATATTAAGAAAACCAAATTGTTGGTTGCTAGCATAAAATTAGTTGTGCTTTGTTAGAGAAAGTTGAATCCACAAAACAATTGTAAAGACATTCACAAGACTGCAAGCATTTATTGGGTACAACAGCTCAAGCTAACACATTTTTATGAGAGGTAGATA
>ML101998.1:2855-19674 GCA_003697995.1 Taxidea taxus jeffersonii | reverse complement strand
TGTTTCCCTCTGCCTACATCTTCCTATTCCATACATTCATGATCCCAGCCAACGGTAGATGCTTAACCAACTGAGCCACCCAGGCTCCCCTTTTCTCACTTTTATTAAGATATAATTTATGGGGTGCCTGGGTGGCTCAGAGGGTTAAGGCCTCTGCCTTCGGCTCGGGTCATGATCCCAGGGTCGTGGGATCAAGCCCCGCATCGGGCTCTCTGCTCTGCGGACAGCCTGCTTCCTCCTCTCTCTCTCTGCCTACTTGTGATCTCTGTCAAATAAATAAAATCTTTAAAAAAAATTTTTTTTAAAAAGATACAATTTATATACTATAAAATCTGCTCACTTAAAATATACAATTCAATTTTTAGTATATTCAGAGTTGTGTGACCATGACCAAAATAAAATTTTAGAACCTTTTATCACCTCCCCACCAAAAATCTCATATACAAGTCATTATTACCCTTTGCCCCCTTCCCAACCCTTAGCAAATAATAGTATGTTTTCTGTCTCTATACATTTGCCTACTCTAGACATTTAATATAAATGGGACCATACCTTATGTGGTCTTTTGTGATTGGCTTCTTTCACTTAGTATGTTGTCAAAATTCATCTTGTCTTGGGATACCTGGGTGGCTCAGTCGGTTAAATGTCTGCCTTTGGCTCAGGTCATGATCCCAGGTTACCAGGATCAAGCCCTGAGTGCCATCATGCATTTTTGAGCCTGCTTGATACCCTTCTTTTTTTCACCTTGGTGGTGATTACAAAATGTGTTTCTACTGTGATAATTCTTTTGAGCTATACCCTTGCTTAGTGCATTTTTTATATATGTCATACATCAATAATGCTTAAAAAAAGAGACATCTTTCAACTTACTGTTGTACTTGGTGGCTACAGTTTGCACTGGTGAAGCTAACAATCATCTGTAGCTTTTCAGTTGCATAGTTCACAAACTGCTGTTTAAAGGCTCTCTCCTTGGCACGTGTGGTCCATGTCAGCCTCTCATAAAGATACAAAGCTCCATACATACTTAATGAAACAGATATGAGTTTCCACCCTACAGTTTTCCAAATCTGTAGGATAAATTCACAGGTTATTTCGAGAAAGAATATCACCACTAGGGAGATCCTACTTTTTAAAAATCTTTTTTTTTTGAAGATTTTATTTATTTATTTGTCAGAGAGAGAGCACGGGAGCGAGAACAGGTAGACAGAGCAGTAGGCAGAGGCAGGCTCCCTGCTGAGCAAGGAGCCCTATGTGATGCGGGACTCGATCCCAGGACGCTGGGATCATGACCTGAGCCGAAGGCAGCCACTTAACCAACTGAGCCACCCAGGCGTCCCTAGGGAGATTCTACATTAAGGCATTTTTTAAAAATTAAATTTATTTTTTTTATTTAAACATATAATGTAACCCCACCACTCTCTCCCAACCCCCCTCCCCCCTACATTAAGGCATTGTAACAAACTCACCAGCCCCCTACATATCTTTGACTCAAATCCATATTTTAAAAAAAATGTATATTCCTTCTCTGTGAGAAAATCTGAAGCTACTGGAAATCAATCAAGATGAAAAAGGAGCTACATGTAAATATCAGGCCAAGAACTTTTATAACCTGCCAGACATTTGCTAAGTTGATATAATATATCTCAAGAAGACATGTGAATTTTTTTTTAGGTCAGAGATTTTAAAAACCAAAACAAACCTATGTTGTTAATGATGTGAAAAAAAAAAATTTTTTTTTTTTTAAGATTTTATTTATTTATTAGAGAGAGAGAGCGAGCAGAGAGGCAGGCAGAGGCAGAGGGAGAAGCAGGCTCCCTGCCCAGCAAGGAGCCCGATGTGGGACTCGATCCCAGGACACTGGGATCATGACCTGAGCCAAAGGCAGCCGCTTAACCAACTGAGCCACCCAGGCGTCCCTGATGTGAAAAAAATTTTAACAGCCGAAAAGAACTATGACTAAAAAATAATCTTGAATACTTTTAAGGCGGATCCTTCTGGTATTCAGAGAAGGCTAGGTAAGGGACCTGAATCATTCTTGTTACTCCAAATTATAAATATCATTTCTTTATGTGCTGTGAAGTGAAAATAGGAAGCATTGTTTTAAGGACTAGCTAGTTAGTGGTATTTTTTTTTCCTAAAGAGGTATTTGTTAAAAATGTATACTGTGGGGGCGCCTGGGTGGCTTAGTCGGTTAAAGCCTCTGCCTTTGCCTCAGTCTTGGGATCGAGCCCTGCATCAGAGTCTCTGCCCGGCAGGGAGCCTGCTTCCCTTCTTCTCTCTTTGCCTGCCTCTCTGCATACTTGTGATCTCTGTCTGTCAAATAAATAAGTAAAATCTTAAAAAAAAAGTATACTGTGGTAATCATTTTGCAATATATATACATTAAATCATTATCTTGTATGCCTAGAACTAATACAATGTTATGTCAATTATACCTCAATTTAAAAATAAATTTGTATTTTTAAAAACTTAAGATTAGACCTGTGAAACTCATCTTTATTCATTAATTTTAGCCAACAACTTTTTATGTCATTTTACAGATTATCCTGGAAATAAAAGTAAATATACCTTTCTTTTCGTGTCTAGCAGAAAGTTTTGCAAAAACGCCAGTTTTAATTACACTAAAAAGAACTTCTGGGGCGCCTGGGAGGCTCAGTGGGTCAAGCCTCTGCCTTCAGCTCAGGTCATGATCTCAGGGTCCTGGGATCGAGTCCCGAATCGGGCTCTCTGCTTGGCGGGGAGCCTGCTTCCCCCTCTCTCTGCCTGCCTCTCTGCCTACTTGTGATCTCTCTGTGTCAAATAAATAAAATCTTTAAAAAAAAACCCAACTTCTTACCACTCCTCCGATAACTATGATGCCCATAGAAGTTCTAGATGTGAGAGAAGCTAATCCTGTTATTAAGGTAACCATGAGTTCTTCCTGTGATGCACTGTCTGGAGTTGCTGGATTGGTCGGAGCAGTGGGAGTAGAGGCTAAAGATCTGGGAAGCTGAAAAGGTTGGGGAAAAAGGATTATTATAATTAAACAACTACAAATGGAATAGTTACATTTATAAAGTTCTATTTTATTTCTTGTATAATTACAGTGGTAAATCTATAAAAAGAATGACTCAAATAATGAGTTTACCATGAATATATGAAGAAAATAAAAAGTCTCAAAATTATTTTCTATGACCAATACTGAATTTTTATACTATATGATTCTACCTGTAACAGTAGGCCCTCAACTCTCAAGAATTAAAACTGTATTTTAACATTCTCACACCAAAGACACAACCTTAGAAAAAAATTTATTAATAACTTAAAAATTGAAATCTTCCACACTTCAAAATATACTATATGAAAATTAAAAGACAAGCCACAGACCAGAAAAACATACTTAGAAATCATGTATCTGACAAAGGACTTGCATCTAGAGAATATATAAAGAACTCCTACAATGAGAAGCCAAATAATCCAATTAAAAAATGGGTAAATGATCTGAACAGACATTTCACAAGATACACAAATGGCCAATACAAGCACATGAAAAATGTTCAAAATCATTAGTCATTAGGGAAACACAATTGAAACTACATGAGATACCCCTTCACATCCACTAATAAAAAAGACAATAACAAGTCTTGATGGAATGTTGAGAAACAGAACCTTAATATACTGCTGGTGGGAATGTAAAATGGTGTAGCTGCTTTGGAAAACAGTTTGGCAGTTCCTCAGAAAGTTAAACATGGAGTTACCGCATGGCCCAGCAATTTCATTCCTAGGTATATACTCAAGAGAAATGAAAACAGATGTCCACATAAAAATAGTACATGAGTGTTCATAGCAGCATCATTCATAATTGCCAAAAAAGTACAAACAACTTAAGTGTCCATCAACTGAATAAAATGTGTGATAATCTATAATGGAATATTATTCACCTATAAAAAATGGAGTACTGGTATATGCTACAACATTCATGTACCATCATGATGAACCTTGACAATACTCTGCTAAGTGAAAGATGCCCCAGGGACAGAAGGGCACGTTTTTTATTATCCCATTTATAGGAAATGTCCAGAAAGGGAAAAATATGACAGTTACAGAAAGCTTACTAGCAACAGGGCTGGAAGTGAGAATGATCACCAGCAAATGGGCACAAGGGTACCATTTTGGGGTCATAAGTTCTAAAACTGGATCGTGGTGATGGTTTTAAAACTCCACTGATTTTCTGAAAAATTGAATTGATAAATTCAAGTTTTTTTTTCTAAATGCTTGCATTTACTCTAATTTAGTTGAAGTCAAAACTTCAATTTTATTTAAAAAACAAAAACTTTTTTTTTTTTAAACAAAAACTTTTAAGGAAAAAACTGTTTCAAAAATGAATGTCGAACAACCTACAACAGTACTGAATGAAAACGCTGGAACTGCCTTTCCCTTTGCATAGTATACCTAATTCAGAAATGGCTCTATGTGATTGGTATTAGCTCATAACTATGCAAACTGGACACAACTAGCTGTATTAGAGAAATCTCATAAGCAAAGTAGAAATATTTTTTAAATATAGCAAGAATCTCAACTGGTAGAATCAAAGATAAATGTGTAGTAGAGCAACAACAAAATCAAAAGCTTACTCAAAAAGAAAAAGATACCTGGAAGATGGGTTCTGATAATCCTAGCAACACCCTCTGAGCATTCACTGGGCCCAAGAAACGATGGACAAGGGAAGACCAGCCCAGGGAAAAACGAAATACAATATCCTCTTGAAAATCTGAACATAACTTGTGGCAATTTAGGTCATAGCTGAGATCAAATTTCTTGCAAGGAATCAGTGTATGTAGTTTATTTTGTATACCAGTTGGAAGTAATGGCTTCAAATTTTCTAGACAAAACAAAATTATGATATTTAAGAAACAAGAGTAAATAATGTTTCACATTTCATAAAACACCTCAAGGAAAATAAATCCTTTCTGAATGAAATAAATAAACTACACATGAACTTATAGATGTAAACATTACCAATAATTTCTTGCTGGGACTGAAGCATTGAAGCATTGACTTCATTGGTACACCGATCCGCCAAATTTCTTCCCATACCATCTTCTATGTGCTTATTTAACTCCTGTTAACATGGTACATGTGCCCATTATTTTTTCTCTAGAACATGTACAGATTTTGCAAAAACTTAAGTGTAGTAAATGATCTCATTTTAAGAGGATGTTTTTGGGTACTTTATATATAAGATAGTTACATTTATTACAAGAGTGCGCAGGGGATAGAAAAGTTCAATCATGTACTGATTGCCAAGAAGACACTAAAATGGCTAATCCACTAAATAAAAATGTAGAATAAAGTGAGGAAACTGAGTAACTTTTAACAATAATTTAGCTTACATTTTTATATACTTTCAATACACTTGGAGTAGGATGAAACTCAGAACAAAATTCATCAACTAAAACAGAGAGTCGACAAATTTCATCTGTCATTGCACAGGAAACCTGAAAATATGAAATTAAAAAAAATTAACCAAGATTATCAACTAGGCAGTCAAATTGTAAAAAACTTAATAAAATGTGCCTTTAGGGTAATAGTGATAACATTTTTAGGATTATCAAAAATATTTTCACTTCCAGAAATTTATTTTTTTAAAGATTTTATTTTATTTTATTATTTTATTTTTTTATTTGAGAGAGAGACAGAGTGAGACAGCATGAGAGGGGAGGTCAGAGGGAGCAGCAGACCCCCCATGGAGCTGGGAGCCCGATGCGGGACTCGATCCCAGGACTCCAGGATCGTGACCTGAGCTGAGGGCAGTTGCTTAATCAACTGAGCTACCGAGGCGCCCTAAAGATTTTATTTTTAAGTAATCCTACACCCAACATGGGGCTTGAACTCACAACTCCAAGATCAAAAGTGGCACGCTCTACTAAGCCAGTCTCTCCATTCCCAGAAACTATAGTCACAAAGTTACCAACTCACCTTGTTTGCCACCTCTTCTGTAACCGCCCTGATTTTTTTCTTAACATCCAGTGTTAAAAGATTCATCTGGTTTCGGATAAAGTCGAGTCTATCAATTTGATCTTCCCTCTCTTCCATTGAATAAACCCTATTGTAGTAGGCAGAATAATTAATTTTCAGGAAGTACTAAAGTCCCAAAGTAATTAAGCTAGGGCATTCACTTAGCGCATTCATCAGTTAGCATGATAGAGCAGCAAAAAACAACAAAAAAAACCTTACATTTCACATCTAAAATGATACAAATAATATTCCATTTACAAAGTATTTTTTAGAGGATCAAATATAAACTGCTTTGTGCATGTGGCATCCAAATCCCAAAGAATAAGGACTCTCCAAACACAGATATGAACAGTCACAATAAAAACAATGACTTCCTTAATTTTTTTTTTTAAAGATTATTTATTTATTTATTTGTTAGAGAGAGAGAGAGAGAAAGCACAGGCAGACAGAGTGGCAGGCAGAGGCAGAGGGAGAGGGAGAAGCAGGCTCCCTGCCGAGCAAGGAGCCCGATGTGGGACGATCCCAGGGATGTGGGACGATCCCAGGATGCTGGGATCATGACCTGAGCCGAAGGCAGCCGCTTAACCAAATGAGCCACCCAGGCGTCCCAATGACTTCCTTTCATAAACAGGGTCAGCAAATGGCATCCTGAAATGGCCATATCCGGCCAGCTGCTAGCTTGCGCCATGCCATTACCATTCATATGCCTCATATGCCTATCATCTGTATGGCTGCCTTTGCCCTAAAACTGCAGAACGGACTAGTTGCAAAAGAGAAAGTACAACAAAGCCTAAAATATCTACCATCTAGCTTTCATAGAAAATTTGTCAACCACTACAGGATTATAGGAAAACAAAGACCTGAGATTTTTAAAAATTATCTTCAGCTAAGAGAGTTTCCAAGACATGATTATATAAACCATTCTCAAATCACATTTTCTTTATGCTGTGTTTATTTCAATGTCATGTATTTTTAAAATCAGTAATATTAAGGTCAATCGGTGGACCAAATACTCACTCTGGCTACTATGATGAAACAACTGAGCTGGAAGAGGCATAAATGACAAAATAATCTCATATAGAAACAGTGCACAAGGCCCGAGATTAGACTCTGAGTTCTCACTCTTGTGTTTCATATATTAGAAATTTTCTAATTTTGTATATATGCATTCCAGGAGAAGTGTCATAATTAGGCAATAGATTTAGGTGTATTTGTTCCCAGTAAGATCAGATGCATTTAAAATTCCCAATTTAATGTCCTCTTAATCTCTGATGCTTTGTATCTTTCCCTTGATTGGCTTAAGCCCACTAACTGTTCAATTAAGGCTTAACATCATTACCCGTATCATATCTAATAACCTCAACTTTGTTTCAAGTGTACCAAGTTTGTGAGAACTAGCCTTTTCCTCAGTGTTAGCAATTTCATGAATTTACTTTCATCTTTATAAGGTCACAAATGGAGTAACAGTGCAGTACAATGACATATAGGGTAGTGCTTACCAAACTGACCTTCTGGCTGGCAGATAATATCGCCTTGTTTGTTTACCAGTTGATAAAAACCACAACTGGCATCAAAGAGAGATTTCTAGGCATCAATGTATAAACATGAAAAATGGGTCATAGGTTGAATATAAAAAGAGGTCCACCTGCTTTTTGGATTTCTTCAAAAAATTCCACTTGTTCTTCCACTGCTTTAAAGATATTTTAAAACTATGAAGCATCTGGGACGCCTGGGTGGCTCAGTGGGTTAAAGCCTCTGCTTTAGGCTCAGGTCATGATCCCAGGGTCCTGGGATCGAGCCCCACATCGGGCTCTCTGCTCAGCGGGGAACTTGCTTCCCCCTTGCTCTCTCTGCCTGCCTCTCTGCCTACTTGTGATCTATCTCTCTCTCTCTGTCAAATAAATAAATAAAATCTTAAAAAAAAAAACTATGAAGCATCTTAAAATCATACCTCTTGAGAATAATGGGTTCTGGGAAATGTAAATGATGTATGAAAGGTTGTAGAATAAATACTTACAATTTCAAATATTCATTTAAAATCATGCAAGTAGGTTGCTGACTTAAGTGCTAAAGTATTTAAAATATAACAATTTAAAACCTTAGTCTAAGGAATTTATATTGACATGAACTGACATTTTTATTTTGCAATAAAATGAATTCATACCTTTTTTCTGCTGCTGCCACGTTTACTGAATCCATTATGTTTTTCACAGTATCTAGTATCTGTTTAGCTCTGATAGTGTGCTGTTCAAACTTTGTTTTCACTGCTGACTGCGAGATACACTCCTGCGAGGGCCCAAGCCATAACACATTACTGTAATTCCACCCCAACATTTTCAGGAATTTAAACACAAAAACTTGCTGTTTGTAATGATAACCAAAACATAAGTAAGAGCAGAAAATAAATGCATGATAAAAAGAACTTAAAAGAACAAAGGTTAAAAAACCTACAAGAAATCAAAAGTAAAAAGGGCATTAACAGCAAGTTCATATCTTTGTGTAATTTTACACAGTAATGTGCAATGGTTTTTTGACTGTATTTTTAAAAGAAATGAATAAGCAGGGTACTTTGTCAATGTTAAAGTTTTCTCCATTAAAATTACTAATTTTATTGGGATTGCCTTTAATCTATTTCTAGTCTGTGTTGGTTTTTCTCATGCTTACAACAGATAACCTAATGAAGTTCTTAACTGAGTGATGAATTAGAATTCCACATTTTAAGAAATGAGTTGAATGACAGAACATACTTATTAAAAATTAGGACTTGTATTAAAACTTGAAAAACCGTCTTTAGCAGCAAGCAACCGAAATAATATTTTGTTTAAAAAATAGCTACAGCTATTTCAAAGATAATCCTATTATTTCCTTGCTCTATAGTTTGTGCAAACAGGTTCGAATGATGCCCTATCTCATCTGTTTCATCTTCAAGCTAAGTGTAGCTCATAAACCATTCACAGCTGTACAAATCAGGTTTCATGACCAGTTTTTTGTTTTTAAATAGAATACGGTAGAATGCATCACATATAGTAATGGACACATTTATACCGTAAAACTTGTTTCAATTTCAATACATCTGCATACTATTTGTTATCTAAAATATTTACTGTGGGGGCGCCTGGGTGGCTCAGTGGGTTAAAGCCTCTGCCTTCGGCTCAGGTCATGATCCCGGGGTCCTGGGATCAAGCCCCACATCGGGCTCTCTGCTCAGGGGGGAGCCTGCTTCCTCCTCTCTCCCTGCCTGCCTCTCTGCCTACTTGTGATCTCTGTCTGTCAAATAAATAAATAAAATCTTTAATAAAATAAAAATAAAATATTTACTGTGAATTCATCATTGAAAGCTCACAAAATTATTATATTAAAACTGTCTTTCAAAAAAAACACAACTGTCTTTCATTCTTACTTCATAGAAAGTTAAATTCTGCACTGACATAACATCTAAAAACAACTACAAGTGTTTACAGAAGATCATCTGGTCTTTGAACAATCGCTTGTCTGGGTCACAGCAGCAATAACTACAATAGATGTCTTGTAGGAAGTCACATTTATTCCCTGTGATGAATTTTTTAAAAAATTAGGAATATACCCCAACTCTCCATGATTTCCATGAATTCATCTTCTTGAACCTCTTTTTACTGTAACCAGTATAAACTGTGTTAACTATCCTTCATCTCAATAAACAGCTTCCAAGCTTTAAAAAGTATTCACTTAACACCAAAGTATTTATCTTGAAATCACTAGTATGTTACATTCATTCAGTACACTATTTATAACCTAGAGTCTTCACATCTCTAAAATGATTACCTATTCAATTCACTAAGATAGAAAAAACTTTTACAATTTCTTTTGCCATTTTAGCTGTCCTCTTTGGTACTTTGAGGTATGAAATAAAAAGAGATTCACTTCTTTAGCTGTAGAACATTGAGGGTAATTGATTTACTTAACAGTTTATAAAGCCTTAACTTAAACCCATGACTTTCTTTCACTGGATAGCCTAACTTTTGTTCATGGTTAAACTTATTTATAAATCACTCAATATCACTAATCCTGAAAAGATTAGTTGTAGGAAGTTATGTTTTCCCATTCTGTATGTGCCTACAGAAAAACCACCAATAAGTACACAATATTAAACAGTTAAACTGCTTATTTTTAACAACCAAAACAAAGCTTTGATTTTCTTTAAATAACTATCTCATAAACTGACAAATTAACCTCCATAAAAATGATAAAAGCATAAAAATATTTTGAAAAGAAAAAAAGGTTAAAAGAAATCCTATATTCCTCGATGAAGCAGATCTAGATATCAGCAATGAAGACCTAAATTTATACATAACAGCACAGTATTAGAGCTAGACCACAAAGAAAATATTTTCAAAAGTTATTAGGCAATATAAAAGTCATTCTTTGATTTTAAAAATATACAATCATGTCATGAATAAATGAAGAGACATAAACTACTAGTTAATATAAATAGTTAATATAATAAACATAAGCTCCTTCTAGTTTAGAAATGGATATCCAACACCTATATTCCCACTGATCACAAAAATATCAAGTCAATCTGCAAAAGAAATACTCTATTCTGAGGTGTGGGAAATGTTAATTTAAATATGGGTTTTTAAAATTGCATTATTTCTCAGAACTCTCACTACACTAATAAGCTTATGAATCCCCATAGGGAACATACATAGTAGCAGCTCCCAGACTTACTTTATCAGGTACTCTAATTTTCCAAGAAGGTTAAAATACTACACCAAACCATTTTAAATCCCAATCGTATCTCAGTTAAGATAGTTTTCTAACTTACTATTTTTGTTTGTTTGTTTTCTAACTTTCTAATAATATCTAAAGAAGCCAGCTGGTAGTTAATTACAGTCATAGATTTGTAAATATTAATACTTATGTATAATTAAGACATAAAATGACTTTGTCAAATCCTCTTAACAGACCCCAAACACCCAATAACATGCTACTCATCACTCCCAACTTATTATTTTTAAAGATTTTAAATTGAAAGAGTAGTGCAAGAAAAAATACTACTATACAATATACCTCTCCCATTTGTTTCCCTCTCTATACAGATATATCTATATAGAGAGATACACATATATTTTTATAGATTTTTTTTCCTGTTGAACAATTTGACACTTCTTTGCAGACACCACAACTTTACTACTAAATATATTAACATGTGTTCTTAGGAATGGGATCATTTTCCTATACGACCAAAAAACAATCACTGCATTCACTATTAATAGCATTAATAGTAAATGCTATTAACCTAACACACAGTCCATTTTCACATTTCACCAGTTGTCCCAGAATGTCCTTTACAACAAATTCATTGACATTTTAGAGTAGAATTATCTTATACCTGTTTTCCATCTTATAATCAAAACTATTAAGAACAGCTAATGGCCAAATATTTGAGCAAAGGTATTCAGATTTCTAAATTATCTTTAGAATATACACTTGTTCAAATACAGGTTTAAGATAATAAGAAACATGCTGACAAATACAGGTTTAAAATAATAAGAAACATGATTCTGATTGACTTTAATGGATTTAATTTTCAAGCCTTATTTTAACTTCATACTCCAAATGCTCCTATAATGTTTTGCTCCTTTTTTTTTTTTTAAAGACTTTTTATTTTTATTTATTTATTTGACAGATAGAGATCACAGGTAGGCAGAGAGGCAGGCAGAGAGAGAGGAGGAAGCAGGCTCCCCGCCAAGCAGGGAGCCCGATGCGGGGCTTGATCCCAGGACCCTAGGATCATGACCTGAGCCAAAGGCAGAGGCTTAACCCACTGAGCCACCCAGGCACCCCTAACGTTTTGCTCCTTAAGAACCAAATGAAGGGACACCTGGGTGGCTCAGTGGGTTAAGCCGCTGCCTTTGGCTCAGGTCATGATCCCAAGATCCTGGGATCAAGTCCCATATCAGGCTCCTTGTTTGGCGGGGAGTCTGCTTCTCCTTCTGCGGGCCTCTCTGACTGCCTGTGCTCTCTCTTTCTCTGGCAAATAAATAAAAAAAAAAAAGAACTAAATGAAACCCAGAACGTCTATGGCAAAGATCAGACCACTAAAAATGGTAAACTTGATACAATTTTTCTTTTCACAAAAATCATTTTCTAAGACTCCCAAAAAAAGTGAATTCTAAAAACCAAGAGAAAATACATATATAAGACACATTCTGTGATCACAATACAAAGAAACCAAGAAATAAATAACCAAAAGTTGGATGAAAAGAATCAAAACATCTGGTTATTAGAAACTCCTGTATTGAACAGAAAATGCCAACAACTGTAATTAAAAACTATTAAAAACAATGAAAACTAAACTGGATACTGAGACCCATGGTGTATGTCCAAAGTTACATCACAAATTCACAGCCCTAAATTCTTGCCTAAAGAAAAAAAGTAAAAGACAATTCCACTTAAAAAAAAAGTATAAAAAAAGCAGGACAAACTATGTTTAAAGATTAACACAATATTTAATGAATAAAACCCCAAAAACTGCTATTTATAAATGGAAAAATTAACCAAAAGCTGGGGCTAGGTCTTTGGAGGATAAAGCAGAGCAGTTAAATCACTGGAAAATCCAATTAAGGATAGAATATATACATGTGGGGGCACTGGGTGGCTCAGGTATTGAGCGTCTGCCTTCTGCTCAGGTGATGATCCCAGGGTTCTGGGATCGAGCCCCATGTCAGGCTCCCTGCTCGGCGGGAGGCCTGCTTCTCCCTCTCCCAGTTCCCCCTGCTTGTGTTCCCTCTCTCACTGTGTCTCTGTCAAATACATAAATAAAAATCTTAAAAAAAAAAAAGAAAAAATAGATTATAAACATGTGTATATAATGTACTTATGTCTACATAGATATGAGAAAAAATACAGAAGTTTAAAAAATGAACAATTTTATCCTACTAAATTATAAATTCTTAAAAATGCCCCAATTTATAGAAGTCTTAAATTATGAAAATTGATTTAAGAAGTAACACATTTCACTCTGGAAAAAAAGCTGAAAAGAGTAATCATCAAAAAATGCTTTGGCCACCAAGACAAGACTTTCCGCCCATCTAATTATTTCTTTAGATAAGTTCAAATAATTTCTAGCTGATTATCATACTCTTAATTGAACAAACATTTCAAATTCTAAGACATTCTCTATGACTTTATGTAAAGCTCTTGCACACGGTTTTTTCTATACATAATTTTTAGATTCCCAAATGAACTATTATAATAAAAAACTCCCAAATTTCTTCTAAAAACATTAAAAACAGTAATTCCTAGGTCTGCCTGATTATTGCCCTCACTTGGGGAGCTTTAAATATACAGATTGCTAGGTCCATCCCATACCCCACTGGATCGTCCTCTGGGATAATTCAGGCAGTTCTCTAAAGCACCTCATGTGATTCTCATGATCAGCCAAGGTTTGGGAACCAGTGCTCTACAGCATAGCTTTTTATTCTTCTCATTCCCACTTCTTCAAGGAGATATTCTGTCTGGGTAGCAGGAACCAATATGAAAGAGGTTGTAAGTGCATATGAGAACAATATGATTTAGTAGGAGAAATCAATGACAAATATCTAATACACATAGAAAGAAGGAAAGAAAGGTCAATAAGTAAGACAAAGGGAGACAGAACAATAGATCCTCTCCCCAATATTTTCCCCATGGATGAAATAATTGAGAAAGGTGAGGAGAGCACTGAATCTTGTGAAAGAAAGAGGAAAGAATATAAACAATGGTCTCGGAGTGACTGGGAATTCATGCAATCTATGGTATAGCTTGGGATGATGTATGCTAACATCCCAGGCGCTCTGGCTTTAGAGACATCTTACCAAGATCTCCACTAGTGTGGACTTTCCTTCTTTACATACTCTGTCTTCATCTACTTAATAGTCTATCTCCAACTCATCAAATTAAAGATGGGGGATAGTGACCAAATGTTTAATTTAAAAAATTCTGCCACATACATTCAACATTCATGTCCTTACCATTACAGCTGTTACAACTTAAAGAATAATTACAAAAGAAGTTTTTCTTAGTTCTGAAGTCTTCGTTCATTCATGGGTGAAAAGGGGATATGTAATCTAAACAGAGCTAGATTAAAAAGGGCTAAATAAGAGCTTGGAAATTAACATCTAAAGAACTTATTTCAGTTAAAGGTAGGATGAGTTTTAATGTATCTGAATAAAATCCCTACACCAAAATATAAGGAAGTGTCCTTCCTTCCCAATGCTGCAAATACATTAGCTATTCATTCATGTGCCCAGTAGTTCCTACCAGATTCCTAAACTACAGAATACCCTATATCCTAATTATTTTTGTACTCATTTGTTTAGGACATTTGACACAAAGTGTGGAGAATAAACAGGTAACGACACAGCTTAAAATGTAATAAACTTCCGTCAAATGACATTAACTACATTCTATATCTATCAATAGTATGGTGCAAAATTAAAACATGATCTTCACTTTGCTCCATTACCCATTCCAATAGCAATTACATTTATTTAATCTTGCCTCAAATTACTGAATAAAGAGAATTTCACTCATTGCACAACAACACATGCAGTATTAGAAAAAATTTCCCATTTGAATACAACCATATAAGAAAAAATGAGAAATTACAATCTTTAATTCTCAATTCTTAAAGATTTTGCAGGGACTTCCTTTCTTCAAACTTGTTTCACTTGCTGTGGCAATAACTATACTAAATAACAGCAAGCAAAGGTTGTTTGACAAAGATAAATAGTGGAAACAGAGGATTATGATCATTCTCCAACCAATGATAGGGTTTTATATTAGTCAATACATTCACAAAATTCCTACCTCGAAGATTTGTTCAAAATTCTGAAATTCCTGTAATCTTGCCTGGAATCCTTCAGCGAGCGCCCCACCTGTAATATTTAGGTGAAGAGTTTAAAACCTACAATACAGCAAAGTAAGATTTATAGCATATTATTTCTACAACTATTTTTGTATTTCAAAAGACAATCTATATTAATACGTACCACCTTCTGGCATTCCCTGTGCTTTGTGCTTTCTAGCGCTAAGAACTTCCTTTGCAGAAACAAAGAAAATACGATTCTGTGCCTCTAAAGGATCCACAACTTTAAGCTCCTCCACCAAGAAATGTAGACATCTTTCCATGTGCTGTCTGCGTACCTAGAGAAAACAGGGTACCGAAATAATTCTAATGACTGCTATAGGCCTATACTAAACTCCATTTATAGTGATATTACAGTAATAGCTCCCATATACTTAATGAATCCAAAAATTCTAATAAATAAGTTTGATACTTGCTGACAGAATACTTTCTCTTAGAGTAATGATCCTTCTTTGACCATTTAAAATTCTGATGGACCACCAAATACCATGAAGCCATTTCCAAACAAATTACTGACAAATACTAGTACTTACTGCCATGGGAAAATGTTCTTATTTCTGTATTATTGACATATATGACTATACTACAAAAAAGAAATGTGTATATACATATTTGTGAAAATTAATAGGTGGCATGAAGGCAACAACACAGGTGGGGCATTTTTATTCCTTCCTTATGCTTGTTTTCCAAATTTTCTTACAATGAAGCTATTTAATATCTTTGATAACCAGAAAACAAATGCTACAAATAATTTGCTACAATGAAGCTATTTTATTGCAAAATCAGAACACAGTCTATTTTTCTTTCAGTGATTGTTTTTTTTAAAGATTTTATTTATTTATATGAGAGAGAGAGCATGGTGGGGGTGTGGTCAGAGGGAGAAGCAGACTCCCAGCTGAGCAGGGAGCTCCATGGGGGACATGGCCTGAGCTGTGGGCAGTTGCTTAACCAAGTGAGCCACCCAGGCATCCCAAACAGTCTATCTTTCTTAAAACACTGAGAATTAAATTTGGGGAGAATGCATTAGCTAGGGATTAGGGTTGCAATGTTAGGTTAAGATTAGCATTTAGGTATTAAAATTAGGATTAAGAGGAATGCCTGGCTGGTTCAGTCAGTACAGTATGTGACTTGATATTGGGGTTGTGAGTTTGAGCCCCATGTGGGGTACAGAGATTACTTAAAACTTTTAAAAAATTAAAAATTAAAGAAAAAGTAAGACTAAGAGTAAAACTAGTTAGGGTATAATACTAGCCTCTAGCATTGTGGCTATGATAAGAGATCTGTATCTTAAAACTTAATAAAAAAATTAAGCTAAATAAGAATGGAAAAAAACAACCCGTGAATGATATTTCCTAAATCTCTGATGATTAAATGAGACCCCAATTTGCAAAAGTATAACCACATAAGTTAATAATAGCAGGATATATAAAGCTTCATATTAAACAGAATTATAATTCTGGGGATGGGGGAAAGAATAAAAACAAATAAACATGTAAACAGTGATGGGATTGTGTAAATTTTAATTTTTTTGTAAATATACACAAACCATGATTAAAATCAGAAAAAGAAATTATCAGGCAAATTAAATATTATTTATAGATTACAGACCAAATTCCAGATACTCTATTCTTTTTAAAAAGAAGTTTCCAGGGGCACCTGGGTGGCTCAGTGGGTTAAGGTCTCTGCCTTCAGCTCAGGTCCTGGGATCGAGCCTCGAATCGGGCTCTCTGCTCAGTGGGGAGCCTGCTTCCTCCTCTCTCTCTGCCTGTCTCTCTGCCTACTTGTGATCTCTGTCTGTCAAATAAATAAATAAAATCTTTTGAAAATAAATAAATAAATAAGTAAATAAAAATAAAAAGAAGTTTCTAGGGACGCCTGGGTGGCTCAGTCGGTTAAGTATATCTGCCTTTGGCTCAGGTCATATTCCCAGAG
>ML101997.1:2095-12332 GCA_003697995.1 Taxidea taxus jeffersonii | reverse complement strand
TCTGACCACAGGGGGGCATAGAAATTTCTCCTAAGATATAGGTTCTGCACAGATCCAAATGGCATGTTTTCATCCTCAGTCATACCCATAATGCTGGTGTGTTCCTCAGCTGTCCCCAATCAGGAGGGCTTTAGGGCCAGACCTCCTTAGACCAAGACCGGAAAATGCAAACTAGGGTTAGGGTTAGGGCCTAGGGGCATGGCAGGCCCGATCCAGGAGCGGGGTTGTGGGCTCCACTGTGGTCTGAATTGTGGGCAATCATTAGGTAAGGCCTACGCACCTGGATTGTTGCCAGGGAGTAGTCGTACCTGGGCTCTGACTTCAGGGGTTCATGCAGAATTCTCCTAAGATATAGGTTCTGCGCAGATCCAAATGGCATGATTTCATCCACAGTCATACCCATAACGCTGGTGTGTTCCTCAGCTGTCCCCAGTCAGGAGGGCTTTAGGGCCAGACCTCCTTAGACCTAACCCGGAAAACGCAAACTAGGGTTAGGTTTAGGGCCTAGGGGCGTGGCACGCCCGATCCACCAGCGTGGTTGTGGTCTCCACTGGGGTCTGAGTTGAGGGCAATCATTAGGTAAGGCCTTCCCCCCCTGGTTTTGGCCAGGCCGTAGTCAGAATTGGGCTCTGACCTCGGGGAGCATGCAGATTTCTCCTAAGATATAGGTTCTGTGCACATCCAAATGGCATAATTTCATCCTCAGTGATACGCAGATCCCTGCAGTGTTCCTCAGTTGTCCCCATTCAGGAGGCCTTTAGGGCAAGACCTCCACAGACAAAGCCCGGAAAACGCAAATTAGGGTTAGGGTTAGGGCCTAGAGGCATGGCAGCCCCTATCCACCAGAGCGGTTGTGGGCTCCACTGGGATCTGAGTTGAGGGCAATCATTAGGTGGGGAGTACGCACCTGCATTGTGGCCAAGGAGTAGTCAGATATGGGTGCTGACCTCAGGGGGGCATGCAGATTTCTCCTAATATATAGGTTCTTTTCACTTCAAAATGACAGGCTTTCCTCGTCGGTCATATGCAGATCCCTGGAGTGTGCCTCAGCTGTCCCGACTCAGGAGGGCTTTAGAGCCAGATATCCTCAGACCAAGCCCGGAATACCCAAAGTAGGTTTAGGGTTAAGGCCTAGGGGCATGGCAGGCCCGATCCAGCAGAGTGGTTGTGGGTTCCACTGGGGTCTGTGTTGAGGGCAATCAATAGATAAGGCCTACGCACCTGGATTGTTGCCAGGGAGTAGTCGTAACTGGGCTCTGACCTAAGGGGGGCATGCAGATTTCTCCTAAGTTATAGGTTCTGCGCAGATCCAAATGGCGTTTTCACCCTCCGTCATACCCACAACGCTGGTGTGTTTCTCAGCAGCCCCCAGTCAGGAGGGCTTTAGGGCCAGACCTCCTTAGACCAAGCCCGGATAACGGAAACTAGAGTTAGAGTTAGGGCCTAGGGGCGTGGTATGCCCGATCCACCAGCGTGATTGTGGTCTCCACTGGGGTCTGAGTTGAGGGCAATCATTAGGTAAGGCCTACGCACCTGGGTTATGGCCAGGCAGTAGTCAGAATTGGGCGCTGACCTCGGGGAGCATGCAGATTTCTCCTGCGATATTGGTTCTGTGCAGATCCAAATGGCATGATTTCATTCTCAGTTATACGCAGATCCCTGCAGTGTTCCTCAGCTGTCCCCAGTCAGGAGGGTTTAGGGCCAGACCTCCACAGACAAAGTCCGGAAAACGAAAATTAGGGGTAGGGTTAGGGCCTAGAGGCATGGCAGCCCCGTTCCACCAGAGCGGATGTGAGCTCCACAGGGATCTCAGTTGATGGCAATTATTAGGTGGGGTGTACGCACCTGGATTGTGGCCAGGGAGCAGTCAGATATGGGTGCTGACCTCACGGGGGCATGCAGATTTCTCCCAATATATAGGTTCTTTTCACTTCAAAATGGCATGCTTTCCTCGTCCGTCATTTGGAGATCCCTGGAGTGTCCCTCAGCTGTCCCCACTCAGGAGGGCTTTAGAGCCAGACCTCCACAGACCAAGCCCGGAATTCGCAAACAAGGGTTATGGTTTAGGGCCTAGGGGCATAGCAGGCCTGATCCACCAGAGTGGTTGTGGGCTCCACTGGGGTCTGAGTTGAGGGCAATCAATAGATAAGGCCTAAGCACCAGGATCGTTGCCAGGGAGTAGTCGTAACTGGGCTCTGACCTCAGGGGGGCATACAAATTTCTCCTAAGATATAGGTTCTGCGCAGATCCAAATGGCATGATTTCATCCTCAGTTACACGCAGATCCCTGCAGTGTTCCTCAGCTTACCCCAGTCAGGAGGGCTTTAGGGCCAGACCTCTTTAGACCAAGCCCGGAAAACGCAAACTAGGGTTAGGGTTAGGGCCTAGGGGCATGGCAGCCCCGATCCACCAGAGCGGTTGTGGGCTCCACTGGGATCTGAGTTGAGGGCAATCATTAGGTGAGGTGTACGCACCTGGATTGTGGCCAGGGAGTAGTCAGATATGGGTGCTGACCTCAGGGGGGCATGCAGATTTCTCCTAATATATAGGTTCTTTTCACTTCAAAATGGCATGCTTTCCTCGTCCGTCATATGCAGATCCCTGGAGTGTTCCTCAGCTGTCCCCACTCAGGAGGGCTTTAGAGTCAGACCTCCACAGACCAAGCCCGGAATACGCAAACTAGGGTTAGGGTTAGGTCCTAGGGGCATGGCAGGCCCGATCCACCAGAGTGGTTGTGGGCTCCACTGGGGTCTGAGTTGAGGGCAATCAATAGATAAGGCCTACGCACCTGGATTGTTGCCAGGGAGTAGTCGTAACTGGGCTCTGACCTCAGCGGGGCATGCAGATTTCTCCTAAGACATAGGTTCTGCGCAGATCCAAATGGCACGATTTCATCCTCAGTCATACCCATAACGCTGTGTGTTCCTCAAGTGTCCCCAATCAGGAGGGCTTTAGGGCCAGACCTCCTTAGACCAAACCCGGAAAACGCAAACTAGGGTTATGGCTAGGGCCTAGGGGCGTGGCAGTCTCGATCCAACAGCGTGGTTGTGGTCTCCACTGGGGACTGAGTTGTTGGCAATTATTAGGTAAGGCCTTCGCACCTGGATTGTGGCCAGGCAGTAATCAGAGTTGGGCGCTGACCTCGGGGGGGCATGCAGATTTCTCCTAAGATATAGGTTCTGTGCAGATCCAAATGGCATGATTTTATCCTCAGTTATACGCAGATCACTGCAGTGTTCCTCAGGTGTCCCCAGTGAGGAGGGCTTTAGGGCCAGACCTCCTTAGACCAAGCCCGGAAAACGGAAACTAGCGTTAGGGTTAGGGCCTAGGGGCTTGGCATCCCCGATCCACCAAGGCGGTTGTGGGCTCCAAAGGGATCTGTGTTGAGGGCAATCATTAGGTGAGGTGTACGCACCTGGATTGTGGCCAGGGAGTAGTCAGATATGGGTGCTGACCTCAGGGGGGCATGCAGATTTCTCCTAAGTTATAGGTTCTGTGCAGATCCAAATGGCATGATTTCATCCTCAGATATACGCAGATCCCTGCAGTGTTCCTAAGCTGTCCCCAGTCACTAGGGCTTTAGTACCAGACCTCCATAGACAAAGCCCGGAAAACACAAATGAGGGTTAGGGTTAGGGCCTAGGGGCGTGGCAGCCCCGTTCTACCAGAGCGGTTGTGGGCTCCACTGGGGTCTGAGTTGAGGGCAATCTATAGATAAGGCCTACACACCTGGATTGTTGCCAGGGAGTCGTCGTAACTGGGCTCTGACCTCAGGGGGTCATGCAGATTTCTCCTAAGATATAGGTTCTGCGCACATCCAAATGGCATGATTTCATCCTCAGTCATACCCATAACGCTGGTGTTTTCTTCAGATGTCCCAATCAGGAGGGCTTTAGGGCCAGAACTCCTTAGACCAAGCCCGGAGAACGCAAATTAGGGTTAGGGTTAGGGCCTAGGGGCATGGCAGCCCTGATCCACCAGAGTGGTTGTAGGCACCACTGGGGTCTGAGTTGAGGGCAATCTTTAGGTAAGGTATTCGCACCTGGATTGTGGCCAGGGAGTTGTCAGAATTGGGTGCTGACCTCAGGGGGGCATGCAGATTTCTCCTAAGATATAGGTTCTTTTCACTTCAAAATGGCATGCTTTCCTCGTCCTTCATATGCAGATCCCTGGAGTGTTCCTCAGCTGTCCCCAATCAGGAGGGCTTTAGGGCCAGACCTCCACAGACAAAGCCCAGAATACGCAAACTAGGGTTAGTGTTAGGGCCTAGGGGCGTGGCAGGCCCGATCCACCAGCGTGGTTGTGGTCTCCACTGGGGTCTGAGTTGAGGGCAATCATTAGGTAAGGCCTACGCACCTGGGTTGTGGCCAGGCAGTAGTTAGAATTGGGCGCTGACCTCGGGGGGGCATGCAGATTTCTCCTAAGATATAGGTTCTGCGCAGATCCAAATGGTATGTTTGCATCCTCAGTCATACCCATAACGCTGGTGTTTTCCTGAGCTGTCCCCAATCAGGAGGGCTTTAGGGCCAGACCTCCTTAGACCAAGCCCGGAAAACGCAAACAAGGGTTAGGGTTAGGGCCTAGGGGCATGGCAGGCCCGATCCAACAGCGTGGTTGTGGTCTCCACTGGTGTCTGAGTTGAGGGCCATCATTAGGTAAGGCCTACGCACCTGGGTTGTGGCCAGGCAGTCTTCAGAGTTGGGCGCTGACCTTGGGGGGGCATGCAGATTTTCCTAATATATAGGTTCTGTGCAGATGCAAATGGCATGATTTCATCCTCAGTTATACGCAGATCCCTGCAGTGTTCCTCAGCTGTCCCCAGTCAGAAGGGCTTTAAGGCCAGACCTCCACAGACAAAGCCCTGAAAACGCAAATTAGGGTTAGGGCCTAGAGGCATGGCAGCCCCGATCCACCAGAGCGGTTGTCGGCTCCACTGGGATCTGAGTTGAAGGCAATCATTAGGTGAGGTTACGCACCTGGATTGTGGCCAGGGAGTAGTCAGATATCTGTGGTGACCTCAGGGGGGCATGCAGATTTCTCCTAAGATATAGGTTCTTTTCACTACAAAATGGCATGCTTTCCTCGTCCGTCATATGCAGATCCCTGGAGTGTGCCTCAGCTGTCCCCACTCAGGAGGGCTTTAGAGACAGACCTCCTTAGACCAAGCCCGGAAAACGCAAACTAGGGTTAGGGATAGGGCCTAGGGGCATGGCAGGCCCGATCCACCAGCGTGGTTGTGGTCTCCACTGGGGTCTGAGTTGAGGGCAATTATTAGGTAAGGCCTACGCACCTGGGTTGTGGCCAGGCAGTAGTCAGAATTGGGCACTGACCTCGGGGGGGCATGCAGATTTCTCCTAAGATATAGGTTCTGTGCAGATCCAAATGGCATGATTTCATCCTCAGTTATACGCAGATCCCTGCAGTGTTCCTCAGCTGTCCCCAGTCAGGAGGGCTTTAGGGCCAGACCTCCAAAGACAAAGCCCGAGATACGCAAATTAGGGTTAACATTAGGGCTTAGAGACATGGTAGCCCCGATCCACCAGATCGGTTGTGGGCTCCACTGGGATCTGAGTTGAGGGCAATCATTAGGTGAGGTGTACGCACCTGGATTGTGGCCAGGGAGTAGTCAGATATGGGTGCTGACCTCAGGGGGGCATGCAGATTTCTCCTAAGATATAGGTTCTGTGCAGATCCAAATGGCATGATTTCATCCTCAGTTATACGCAGATCCTTGCAGTGTTCCTCAGGTGTCCCCAGTCAGGAGGGCTTTACAGCCAGACCTCCACAGACCAAGCCAGGAATACGCAAACTAGGCTTAGGGTTAGGGCCTAGGGGCATGGCAGGCCCGATCCACCAGAGTGGTTGTGGGCTCCACTGGGGTCTGACATGAGGGCAATCAATAGATAAAACCTACGCACCTGGGTTGTTGCCAGGGTGTAGTCGTAACTGGACTCTGACCTCAGGGGGACATGCAGATTTCTCCTAAGATATAGGTTCTGCGCTCATCAAAATGGCATATTTTCATCCTCAGTCATACACATAACGCCGGTGTGTTCCTCAGCTGTCCCCAATCAGGAGGGCTTTAGGGCCAGACCTCCTTACGCCAAGCCCGGAAAACGCAAACTAGCGTTAGGGTTAGGGCCTAGGGGCTTGGCAGCCCCGATCCACCAAGGCGGTTGTGGGCTCCAAAGGGATCTGTGTAGAGGGCAATCATTAGGTGAGGTGTACGCACCTGGATTGTGGCCAGGGAGTAGTCAGATATGGATGCTGACCACAGGGGGGCATGCAGATTTCTCCTAAGTTATAGGTTCTGTGCAGATCCAAATGGCATGATTTCATCCTCAGTTATACGCATATCCCTGCAGTGTTCCTAAGCTGTCCCCAGTCACTAGGGCTTTAGTGCCAGACCTCCATAGACAAAGCCCGGAAAATGCAAATTAGGGTTAGGGTTAGGGCCTAGAGGCATGGCAGCCCCGATCCACGAGACCAGTCGTGGGCTCCACTGGGGTCTGAGTTGAGGGCAATCTATAGATAAGGACTACGCACCTGGATTGTTGCCAGGGAGTCGTCGTAACTGGGCTCTGACCTCAGGGGGGCATGCAGATTTCTCCTAAGATATAGGTTCTGTGCAGATCCAAGTGGCATGTTTTCATCCTCAGTCATACACATAACGCAGTTGTGTTCCTCAGCTGTCCCCAATCCGGAGGGCTTTAGGGCCAGACCTCCTTAGACCCAGCCCGGAAAACGCAAACAAGGCTTAGGGTTAAGGCCTAGGGGCATGGCAGACCCGATCCACCAGAGTGGTTGTGGGCTCCACTGGGGTCTGAATTGAGGGCAAACTTTAGGTAAGGCCTTCGCACCTGGGTTGTGGCCAGACAGTAGTCAGAATTGGGCGCTGACCTCGGGGGTGCATGCAGATTTCTCCTAAGATATAGGTTCTGTGCAGATCCAAATGGCATGATTTCATCCTCAGTTATACACATATCCCTGCAGTGTTCCTCAGCTGTCCCCAGTCAGGAGGGCTTTAGGGCCAGACCTCCAAAGACAAAGCCCGGGATACGCAAATTAGGGGTAGGGCCTAGAGGCATGGCAGCCCCGATCCACCAGAGCGATTGTGGGCTCCACTGGGATCTGAGTTGAAGGCAATCATTAGGTGAGGTTACGCACCTGGATTATGGCCATGGAGTAGTCAGATATGTGTGCTGACCTCAGGGGGGCATGCAGATTTCTCCTAATATATAGGTTCTTTTCACTTCAAAATGGCATGCTTTCCTCGTCCGTCATATACAGATCCCTGGAGTGTGCCTCAGCTGTCCCCACTCAGGAGGGCTTTAGAGACAGACCTCCACAGACCAAGGCCGGAATACGCAAACAAGGGTTAGGGTTAGGGCCTAGGGGCATGGCAGGCCCGATCCACCAGAGCGGTTGTGGGGTCCACTGGGGTATGAGTTGAGGGCAATCAATAGATAAGGCCTACGCACCTGGATTGTTGCCAGGGAGTAGTCGTAACTCGGCTCTGACCTCAGGGGGGCATGCAGATTTCTCCTAAGATATAGGTTCTGCGCAGATCCAAATGGCATGATTTCATCCTCAGTCATACCCATAACGCTTGTGTGTATCTCAGCTGTCCCCAATCAGGAGAGCTTTAGGGCCAGACCTCCTTAGACCAAGCCCGGAAAACGCAAACAAGGGTTACGGTTAGGGCCTAGGGGCATGGCATGCCCGATCCAACAGCGTGGTTGTGGTCTCCACTGGGGTCTGAGTTGAGGGCAATCATTAGTTAAGGCCTGTGCACCTGGGTTGTGGCCAGGCAGTAGTCAGAATTGGGTGCTGACCTCAGGGGGGCATGCAGATTTCTCCTAAGATATAGGTTCTGTGCAGATCCAAATGGCATGATTTCATCATCAGTTATACTCAGATCCCTGCAGTGTTCCTCAGCTGTCCCCAGTCAGGAGGGCTTTAGAGCCAGACCTCCACAGACAAAGCCCGGAAAACGCAAATTAGGGTTAGTGTTAGGGCCTAGGGGCATGGCAGCCCCGATCCACCAGAGCGGTTGTGGGCTCCACTGGGATCTGAGTTGAGGGCAATCATTAGGTGAGGTGTACGCACCTGGATTGTGGCCAGGGAGTAGTCAGATATGGGTGCTGACCTCAGGGGGCATGCAGATTTCTCCTAATATATAGGTTCTTCTCACTTCAAAATGGCATGCTTTCCTCGTCCGTCATATGCAGATCCCTGGAGTGTGCCTCAGCTGTCCCCACTCAGGAGGGCTTTAGAGCCAGACATCCACAGACCAAGCCCGGAATACGCAAACTAGGCTTAGGGTTAGGGCCTAGGGGCATGGCAGGACCGATCCACCAGAGTGGTTGTGGGCTCCACTGGGGTCTGAGTTGAGGGCAATCAATAGATAAGGCCCACGCACCTGGAATTTTGCCAGGGAGTAGTCGTAACTGGGCTCTGACCTCAGGGGGGCATGCAGATTTCTCCTAAGATTTAGGTTCTGTGCACATCCAAATGGGATGTTTTCATCCTCAGTCATACTCATAACGCTGGTGTGTTCCTCAGCTGTCCCCAATCAGGAGGGCTTTAGGGCCAGACCTCCTTAGACCAAGCCCGCAAAACGCAATCTAGGGTTAGGGTTAGGGCCTAGGGGCATGGCAGTCCCGATCCACCAGAGTGGTTGCGGGCTCCACTGGGATCTGAGTTGAGGGCAATCATTAGGTGAGGTGTACGCACCTGGATTGTGGCCAGGGAGTAGTCAGATATGGGTGCTGACCTCAGGGGGGCATGCAGATTTCTCCTAATATATAAGTTCTTTTCACTTCAAAATGGCATGCTTTCCTCGTCCGTCATATGCAGATCCCTCGAGTGTGCCTCAGCTGTCCCCACTAAGGAGGGCTTTAGAGACAGACCTCCACAGACCAAGCCCGGAATACGCAAACTAGGCTTAGCGTTAGGGCCTAGGGGCATGGCAGGCCCGATCCACCAGAGCGGTTGTGGGATCCACTGGGGTATGAGCTGAGGGCAATCAATAGATAAGGCCTACGCACCTGGATTGTTGCCAGGGAGTAGTCGTAACTCGGCTCTGACCTCAGGGGGACATGCAGATTGCTCCTATGATATAGGTTCTGCGCTCATCAAAATGGCATGTTTTCATCCTCAGTCATACACATAACGCCGGTGTGTTCCTCAGCTGTCCCCAATCAGGAGGGCTTTAGGGCCAGAAGTCCTTAGACAAAGCTCAGAAAACGCAAACTAGGGTTAGGGTTAGGGCCTAGGGGCTTGGCAACCACGATCCACCAAGGCCGTTGTGGGCTCCAAAGGTATCTGAGTTGAGGGCAATCATTAGGTGAGGTACGCACCTGGATTGTGGCCAGGGAGTAGTCAGATATGGGTGCTGACCTCAGGGGGGCATGCAGATTTCTCCTAAGTTATAGATTCTGTGCCGATCCAAATGGCATGATTTCATCCTCAGTTATACGCAGATCCCTGCAGTGTTCCTAAGCTGTCCCCAGTCAGGAGGGCTTTAGTGCCAGACCTCCATAGACAAAGCCCGGAGAACGCAAACTAGGGTTAGGGTTAGGGCTTAGGGGCATGGCAGGCCCGATCCAACAGCGTGGTTGTGATCTCCACTGGGGTCTGAGTTGAGGGCAATCATTAGGTAAGGCCTACGCACCTGGGTTGTGGCCAGGCAGAAGTCAGAATTGGGCGCTGACCTCGGGGGGGCATGCAGATTTCTCCTAAGATATAGGTTCTGTGCAGATCAAAATGGCATGATTTCATCCTCAGTTATATGCAGATCCCTGCAGTGTTCCTAAGCTGTCCCCAGTCAGGAGGGCTTTAGTGCCAGACCTCCATAGAAAAAGCCCGGAAAACGCAAATTAGGGTTAGGGTTAGGGCCTAGAGGCATGGCAGCCCCGATCCACCAGATCGGTTGTGGGCTCCACTGGGGTCTGAGTTGAGGGCAATCTATAGATAAGGCCTACGTACCTGGATTGTTGCCAGGGAGTCGTCGTAACTGGGCTCTGACCTCAGGGGTGCATGCAGATTTCTCCTAATATATAGGTTCTTTTCACTTCAAAATGGCATGCTTTCCTCGTCCGTCATATGCAGATCCCTGGAGTGTGCCTCAGCTGTCCCCACTCAGGAGGGCTTTAGAGCCAGACCTCCACAGACCAAGCCCGGAATAGGCAAACTAGGCTTAGCGTTAGGGCCTAAGGGCATGGCAGGACCGATC
>RCUC01132031.1:0-46307 GCA_003697995.1 Taxidea taxus jeffersonii | reverse complement strand
TTTTTTTTGCAAAACTTTTATGAGCTGTTTTTCACTCAGGTCCACAGCCTAACTCAATTGTCTTTAGTATGTTATACAGTCGAAATTAAGGTCCATTTTATTATACAGAGATATACATGTATTTCAATACCATCTTTTTAAAAAAATGTATGATTTTTAAAAAAAGATGTTATTTATTTATTTGACAGAGAGAGATCACAAGAAGGCAGAGAGGCAGGCAGAGAGAAAGGGGGGAAGCAGGCCCCCCGCTGAGCAGAGATTACCGATGCTGGGCTCAATCCTAGGACCCTGAGACCATGACCTGAGCCAAAGGCAGAGGCCCAACTCACTGAGCCACCCAGGACCCCCAACACCATCTTTTTTAAGAGACTTCCATTTCCCCCATTTTTTTGTTATTGAAAAGTGAATAACCATATAAATATTGTCCTATTTCCAGAGTTATTAAGTTGTTCATTGATCTAGCTGTTGAACATTATACCAGTATTATCTTGTCTTGATTACTGAAGCACTGCAACAACTCTGAAAACAGCTAATGTTACTATAGCAACGTTTTACTTCGCAAAGATTGCTGTGGGCATTTTAGACACCTTGAAATTCCATATAAATTTTAAAATCAGCCTATCACTTACTCTACCACACATACACACACACAACTTGATGAGGCTTGCATTGAATCTGTACCTCAATTTGGGAAGAATGGTTATGTTAGAAATACTGAGTCTTTATATCCATGAACATGCTATAGATCTTCATTTATTTCATTCTTTTTAAAGATATTTCAGTAAGGCCTTATTGTTCCCAAGAGAGAGGTATTGCATATAGTTGGTTAAATACTTATGGTGTTTTTATATTGTGCATATAATTATGCCTGTAATTTATTTTCTAACTAAATGGTGCTGGTATAAAAATATAATTCACTTTGTAAATTTGCATAATGCCCTACCACTGACTAAATTTACATTTTACATTTGGAGTGTTTGTGTTTTAAGGAGCCTTTGGGATTTCCTATGAAAACATCCATGTTAACAGTTAATCAATAATATCTGACTTTTTGCTTTAAATATGCAATATGAGCTTGGAATTTCTTGTAATGTCAGAACATGAGGAAATTCCTAAAAGGTATGTTGAAGGGACACAGGAACTAACTGAAAGTTCTCTTAAAGGTCAAATCTGAATGTATTGTACATTTACAACATACTGTAAAATAAACATCAGCCCATACTGATGCAAATAAATGACTGAAAAGAGAAGTAAATGGGGGAGAAGAACAATTTCCGAAGCAGAAGAATTCCAAATACTCTATGTCAATTCTCTGTCCTTAGCTCTTAGTCATTGATGGTGGGTTACAGAGTGACTTCTTTCCAAACAATTCAGTATGATTTGGAGGAGGAAATGGAGGGGAATGACATTACACTGAGTAACCTGAAAAGGACTACCTGTGCCACAAGATGATTGTTACCATCACATGTTGATAGCATGAACCTTTGAGATGATGGATGAAAAATGTTATTTTATCTGTGTTGCCTTCCTCTCCATAATCCCTGTTTCACCATCAAAAAGAGATCCCTAAATTAAGGGACCTTTTGCAAAACACCTGAGCAATGCTCCTGAAAAAATGTCAAGGCCATTAAAATGAGGAAACTGAGAAAGACAGCCAAATGGAGCCTAAGGATGTATGGCAACTAAAAACAAAACGGTATCTGGAACAACAATAACAACAACAAAAAAGAATATTGGAAGGCAGGGGATCATAAGGGAAGAGATGAAAAAAATGAAACAAGACAAAACCAGAGAGGGAGACAAACCATAAGAGACTCTTAATCTTAGGAAACAAACTGAGGGTTGCTGTAGGGGCAGGGGGTAGGGAATGGGGTGGCCAGGGGATGGACATTGGGAAGGTACGTGTTGTGGTGAGCACTGTGTATTGTATAAGATTGATGAATCACAGAGCTGTACCCCTGAAGCAAATAATATATTATATGTTGCCGGGAATGCCAGCAATCTCTGTATAGACGGATGAAAGATTACTCCAAACTTTACTGTGAAAGACAGAAGGCAAGTGGGTCAATGTTCAGAGATGAAGACCCTTTGCTCTTCTTTGCTCCAGCCTTTATTGGTCCTTCAGGATAATCACAAATCCTTCTCATTGTTTCTCAAGCACGAGCTGTGGGACAAGGGGTCTTTCTGAAACTAGGAGGATCTGTTTATGGGAAAGATATGTTACCCTAATCTGCATGTTCTAGGAGTTCTGCTAAACATAGACTAAGGGGCAAAGCATACATCTTAGATCACAGGGCAGCTGTTTGGGCTGAGAAAGCTTTGGGGAAGGAAACTCCCTATGGCATTCCTAGGGTAGAGTGGTCACATAGGCTTCAGTATTCCAAAGACCTATGTCCTTCCCCAAAACTTTCCATCACCCCCCAGCAGCCTCCATGTTACATTTTAACAAGCCAGGTATTATGGCTGATTTCACGCTCTACATTAACCCCAACAATATGTTAATTAAAAAAAAAATAAAAAAATTAAAGGAATGAAATTAAAATAAGAATAAAGAACTATCATAAACCTGATTTTAAAAAAAGAACATTTAATACAAATTAAAGAAATTTGGAACAAGTATAAACATTAGTTAATAATAATGTGTAAATATCTTCTCATTGTTTGTGACGAAGGTATGATAGCAAGGTAAGATCTAACAATAGGAGAAACTGAGTGCAGGATTTGATTTACCAAAACTCTCTCAAGTATTTATGGAAGTTTTATACATCTGCAACTATTTAAAAAAAAAAGGTTACCTTAATTTGTAAATAAGTACGTAAACAAAATTTACCTGATTAAGCTGGTATAAACATAGGGAGTCAGACCACTATTTTATATTTTTAATTTTGTGCTCATGACTGTCTTGGAAAGAAAATAACCATTGGCTTTTTTAAAAAATATTTTATTTATTTATTTGACAGAGAGAGAGAGAGCACAAGCATGTGGAGCAACAGGCAGAGGGACGATCTAGAAAACACGGTTTTTACAATAGTATGAATATACCAATTTATCTTAAGAAGTCCATATTCTAGCACTCAAAGGAAAACTAGGTAGTGTATTGGAAAACTAGCTAGTATATTTAAGCATAGAATCCTGGCCCAGTGAAATGAGACTCACAAGATTAATACTATAAAAATAAACAAAATCCATTAAAAAGGTTACTAAGTCATATACTAAAGTTATATCACTCAAGGAAATATATGTTCCACCTCTACAGGAATTGAATCAACAGTGTCAAAAAGAAAAATGGAAATTCATA
Organism: Taxidea taxus jeffersonii; assembly: GCA_003697995.1. Taxonomy (NCBI): domain Eukaryota; kingdom Metazoa; phylum Chordata; class Mammalia; order Carnivora; family Mustelidae; genus Taxidea; species Taxidea taxus. The sequence goes on along the minus strand of RCUC01132031.1, from coordinate 43,009 downwards.
ACTCTTTTTCTTCTTATAATTTGGTTATATTTGGTTATATATATAATGCATGTAATATAAAAATATTATATATATATTTGGTTATATAATTGGTTATAATTTGGTTAGTGTAACAGCTAATGAAAAAGTTCAGCTCAAAATATTGGTCAAAGAGTTGTGTTTTCAAGTAAGCATCTCTGTAAGTCGAACAATGAGATTATTATCAAATCTCCATATAAAATTTTTCATAGCAGTTATATTATACTCTTGATCATAATCATTTTAAATATTATGCCTTCTCTTTCTCTCTCATGTTTTCTGGCTGTTTCCATTATGTAACTGTGTTACTCAGGTGTCTGAAAGTCATGCTCACTGGTGGTAGGTACAAAAAATGATTTATTAAAATTACTAAATTTAGACTAAATAAGATTCATTAATTGCTGGAACAATAGGCAACCTTGCTTGTAATTCAACAAAATTTAAATGATATACACATCACAAGAGAAATTATATTTTATACTAAATTGTTTTCCCAAGTCAACCTGTCAACCTCTTTTTTAATTTCAATGTATTGGTTCTTTTAGGTAAAGAAGAGCTTCTGCTAAATGAGCATGGCTTTTACATTATTATTATTATTATTGTTATTATTATTATTATTATTATTATTTAATTTGGTCACATTATTTCACCCACAGTATGTATGTATGTTTGCATGTATGTATGTATGTATGTATGTATTAATTTTTTCTAAGTTTTTATTAAATTCCAGTCAGTTACCACATGGTGTAATATTAGTTTCAAGTGTAGGATTTAGTGATTCCTCAGTTCCATACAACACACAATGCACAGCTTTTACTTATAAGTATCCAGCTTCTTCCTTGTGCACTCACTTAGTACACTTTCTGTTATATATCTATAAGTAGATTCACTTTCATTACATAAAATTGTTTTTTTATTTGATTTCACTATTTTGTTTAGTTCTCCATTTTGATTTTTAAATATTTCATTTTTTCATGTTTAAAAATATTCCATGGACTAAAACAGACAAAATTTCCATCTCCTCTAATTAAACATTTGTTCTGGCATAAGCCATATATTTGAAGAGAAGTCGGAATGCGTAGATAAAAAACAAATGGAAAATCTTGAGCTGAAGCAAATAATATAAAAAGAAAATTAGTATAAGAGATCAGCAGAAGATTTCAGTAGGTGGTAATAAAGATCAACACTTTGAAGGTAGATGAGTCTCACAAAATAAAGAAAAGGGAAAAAAAAGAGAGAAAGAAAAATCAACCACACTTCTCAGACATAAGTGACTCACTATGAAATAATGTCTTCATTTTTTAAAAAATTGCCAACAGACATCTGTTGAATATCATTTCTATTCACATCCCTCTTTCTACTTTTTCTAGGGTTCCAGTATTAGGATGCTAGAATTTTTTATGTATTGCATATATTTCTTAGGCTCTTATATTTGCTTTTATTCTGCATACATCAGTGTGGGGATTTTTCCACTGACCTTTCCGGATGAGTAATTCCATAATCTGATATGTCCAAACTACTTTTCAAACCATCCACTGAATTATCTATCATGTATTGCACTTTTTAGTTCTATAATATCCACTTGAAATTTTTATATAGATTCCAACTTACTGAGGATATTCTATATTCATTCTTATATTTTGTGTATTTTTTTTCCATTTTTCCATTTCAAAAGTATTAATCATAGTTTTTTTTCTTTTTCTTTTTCTTTTTTTTTTTCTTTCACATGTTCTTGCTCCAGTGTCTGGGTAATACTTATAGTTCCTCCCTCTTTTCTTTCCTTCCTTTTTTTCTTCTCCTAATAATAAGTCATGAATTGTGATTCTTGGCAATTTTTATTGTGTGCAGGAATTGTGTATAAAACAACCATAGCAGCCTTCCGTGACTCCTCCAGGGTTTTCTCTCCTTCCTCTTTTAGAAGATAGTCTAATCACGTATTGTGCCAGGTCAGAGGTGATTGGCTCTTAGTAAATCTTGGGCTAATTCTCCTTTCCTCACATTGTTCAGGTTAGGGTTTGCTGGGCTTTCAACTGTGAGTTTATATGACTCTATTCTCCCTGCTCTGAAGTTAATAGGTGATTGGGCTCTATCACTGAGAGGTTCTCTACCCAGCCTCCAACCTTTTGCCACATGCAACAATAAAATCAGATAAGTGTGTTATGGGGATTGAGAACATGCGCTTGAGATAAGCCTCCTTTCACTATGTCTTATGTTCAAAATATAACATGATTTTGGGGATCTATACCTTTGAGAAATTTCAAAGAAGAGCTCACCAGCATCTCACAGAGCTCTCAACTTAAGCAGTTGTAACTTGGGGAAATCGGATTGTGAATTGGAGGTCCTCAATATCTAATGTTTAGAGTTTATCTAACCCTGTGTAACTAAGATCGTGGGGGATTTCTCTTTCCCTCAGCAGAGGTCCTCTGCCTGGGCCAAGCCTAAGACTCAGTTCACACTTGCCATTAGCATATGTTCAGAAGAAAAAAGGGCTGGCAAGATTCAGCCATTTTATGAATTATTTTACCCTGCTTGTAATTTTAGTTCATCTATTCCATATTACTTCTTCAGCTTTCTGATGTCCTTAAAATATGGTTCTTAAAATAAAATTGAGATTACTAATTTTTTTGTCTTTGCAGAGGACATGTGGTCTGCTAAGACTTAGATATCCTACATGGAATTGTAAATATCTTCTTTATCTTATTTTACAAGTGAAGTTACTAAGGGTTGAGTGGCAAGTACCATTTTCCTCTCTTTTAAGATTTTGAAGTAATTCTATCTAAGTATAAAATATGTCCCCAAGATGGTAAAGGCAGTGTTGTGGATAATTCAAAAGCTTATGATGTCAGATTCCTTCTGGTGTTTTCCATTATCCCAAGATCAGAACTCTATTAGTCAGAATTCAGGCACAACAACAAAAAAAAAACCCTCTGAGAAGCCATGCTTTGTTAATTGAAAGTGTAGCTATTGCACTGAAGACTAGAGATCAAAGGGAAGAGGTGTGCTCATTGGAACCACACCTTTGGAGCAGGTCCCATGGATCTAGGACTCTGACCTCTGGGGAGGGGATTGGCCAACACGATGCAGAGCCTCAGGGATTTGGAGGAAGACTCAGAATCCTGGAGTATAGAACTACAAGGAAGGACACTTGATAGCAGTGCTAGTATCTCTATTCCTGATAATTATCAGTTGATTCTGAAAATTGCTTTTGTATATATACACACAGAAACAGACACATTCTATTTAACCATCTTCTATGTACCATCTTTGTATCATCTATATATCTATATAAATACTGTACACAAAGAAAGTTACTGTTGATGTCAAGGTGAAAGCTGTTAATGAAGCAATAGTGACATGTAGACTAATCAAAAAATTTCCCAGGTTTCCAGAGCCATTCCAGTTCCCCCAGTTCACATATAGGGAGAAGTCTATCAAAGAATATATACAATTTATGGGTTCCCATTCCCTGTGTAGCAAAGTAGAGTTCAAAAAGGAAGGAAGTTTGTAAGTGAGACACACACACACACACACCATCCACGAGGTGTGTCTTTGCTTAGGAAGAAAAAGAGATTAATTTCATGAAAAATTAACCACTGATATTACTTAAAATAAGTAGAAACACAGTATAAATTATATATTTTACTAATTTTTAATGGTTTATATTAAAAATCCCCTATGATAAAAAAAATCATGAAGATTTTGTTGGTGCAGATGGAGCTTTCTGTTTTTGTTTCTCTAGTGGAGTTGGAGCAAGTGGAACATTTTGCTCCTTTTCTTCATTTCTTAGAACAAGCAAGGGCAATAAACCACATAAGAAGCAAAATGGAATTATCCCAAGTAGTATCATGTAAAACTTCCTTTGTATCTTGTTCTTCTTTCTGTGAGGGGCTGCCACTATCTGTACTACTTCAAGAGCCTTCTATCACACAGTCAACAGGGTTCCACTCATGCTTGCAATGGCAGTGATGTCTGTTATAAACCCTGATCATATTGCAGGTCTCAGGTGAATAAGCTCTTGCCAGATGTGACATAAGGATACACTTCCTTTGGATGCAAATCTGCTCTGCACCACACACTCTACCATCTGTCACTGTACCAATATCAGGTATTAACATCCCAGCATGTAGTCCATACCCCAGCAGGTGACGCTGTTAAGGTGAGTAGAATGTACAGTAGAATGATTGCTTAGAAAGGCCACCTGGGTGGCTCAGTCAGTGAAGCCTCTGATTCTTGATTTCAGCTCAGGTCATGATCTCAGGGTCCTGGGATTGAGCCTCACTTAGTGCTCCCTGCTCAGCAGGGAGTCTGCTTGTCTCCCTCTCTCTCCATCTCTCCCCTCCACTTTCTCTCTCTCTGAAATAAATAAATAATTCTTTAAAAAAAAAAGAATGATTGCTTAGAAGAGGAATTTTTGTCACATTCTGACACTGAACCTTCCCACACAGGATATCTGATATCTGATATTTGATATGTTACATTGTACAGATGTAGAACCATCTATACCACAGTTTCCCCAATGGTCAACTTGGATGTTCATTAGTTATGGCAACTCTGATTTCTATACTTGACCTCTTTGCCAAACATTCTTCTCACTGTTTATCATGAATATTGCATCTATTTTCAAAGCAGTAGCTATTTCCTGTGCATTCCACCTTGTACAGACACATCTTCTGGACACTGAGAGATTTCCCATCATCCCACTCAGGAAGGTCACATTTATTTGCCTGTTCTCTACACATGTCACCTGAAGGCATGATCTTGAGGTCTTTACAACAAAGCCTCAAAGCATAAGTAGTGCCAGGACTCAGAGTGGCATTTGACTGACAGCATGGAACTTTTGTACACATGTTTAAGGAGCCATGGTCACACTCTTCTCCTTCTTCATCCACACGGTTCCCACAGCATGTATACTTGGAGATTCTGTCTGGTGTTATTGAAGTGTACACTTTTTTTTTTCCTGCCACAGTGTTCAACACTTAGCATAACTGTGGTTGCTGAGTTTAGTTGTTGTCATTCTCTGTGAAAACATTATGCATCTCTCATTCCCACATTTATAAGTGTCATTACCATGTAGCATACCCAGGGAATAACCCACCTCATGTGACATTGTAAATGCAAAATCATATAACTTTTCTTGTATAAAAATGACTCCATAATTCAGAGCATATTACGTATTATTCCAATGTAGGTTATGTCCATATCAATACCATAAGCTTTCTTTACAAAAGTAGGTGCAAGATCATGAGGCAAATGGGTGCCAAAGTCACTATTCTTCAATTTGCAAAATGTGACTAGGACAGGTATGATGTTTTCAGTCAAAGCGGTTTTGTCAGGAGGAGGAGGCAATGTGGGAAAGAATAGGGGACCTTGTTTCATAGGGACCTTGATTTTAGCTGGATATCTATCAAACCATTCTGAACACCCACAAATTCAGCCTGAGATGTAAGAAAATATATCTGGAAAACTACAAGCAGAAAAATGACTGCTTTTTGCAAGATAGGAAATTCAGAGTTTTGAATCTATGGGAAAATATGAGAAGATAAACCAAGGTGGGAGGGACCCTCCATAAACTGGCTACCGGAAAGTGATACATCACCAGAACACAAAATTGGAACTCTTAGATATCTGCTCCAGTGAAAGACATCCCTTTCTGAATGGTGCTCAGGGTTGGAAAAGGCAGAATTATAGGTGGGTCATTGTGGTCTCAGGATCCCAGGAGACACAGAAAGAACTGGGTGCCTGAAATGATAGAGTGCCCAAGTAGTGAAGCAGAAAAACTCTTTATGATAAGTGAGCCCAGGAGGGACTCTCAGTTCTAGTCACCATAAACCTCTAGCCAGCCTGTAGGGAGACCACTTTTTGTAGGAGCACTGGAAAAGATGTGGGCTGGTTATCATCCACTGGGAAGGAAAAAATGTCTCTGCCAATAACTAGGCAGCAGCTCTCAGGGTGGCAGTGACCCCAGAAAGGACACTAGGGCAGCACCCAGCCATGCCTGGCAGCAGTAGAGCAGGGTGCGGGCACAAACCCACACATGCTTACAGTCCCAAAGACACAAAGCATGCACAGGCATGGATCTTGGGGACTCGCCTGGGGACAATTGTCTAGGGAATGAACCATGGGAGTCTGCGAAAGTTGGTGCACACAGAAGTGAAGATGCTTTGACCTGGAGAGTTTATTGAAGAGGGAGGAACCACAATCTTTTGGCTCTGGGCTGGAGATTCAGTCACAACCATTTTTTACAGAGGGTCACAGGGGGTCATAGCTCTGACCCTCTGAAGAAGCACAGAAAGCCACCAGGGGAAAAAAGCCACATAGAGGACTAGCTTACATTAAGCCCTCCCTCTGACAAGGGGAGATGAATGACAAGCATATAGATCCTGGGAGACTGTAAAACTCCAGTACTAGGGGAAAATAGTATATTGAGCTAGAGGTATTTCCTCAGGACTCATTTATTCTTCAGTCTAAAACTTTCCATTTCTTTTTTCTTTACTTTTTTCCCATTTCAGCCAGATACTTATCTTACCAGTTTGTGTTTTTAAATCTCTTTTTAACTTTTATTGTTTTCACATCTACATTTTAAAGATACTTGCTTCACTCTAGACCTTTTTTCTCTCTATTCAATTCTAGTTTTCATATCAATATAAATTTTGCTCTCTTTACAATTTTGGGATGTAGTGTCTTCTAGCACACAGATAAAAATTTAATCAGGAACAAGGGACGTCTGGGTGGCTCAGTTGGTTAAGCAGCTGCCTTCAGCTCAGGTCATGATCCCAGCGTCCTGGGATCAAGTCCCACATCGGGCTCCTTTCTCTGCAGGGAGCCTGCTTCTCCCTCTGCCTCTGCCTGCCTCTCTGTCTGCCTGTGCTCGCTTGCTCTCTCTCTATATAACAAATAAATACATAAAATCTTTAAAAAAAATTTAATCAGGAACAAGTGGACCACTCTGCTTTGTTCATTCTGTGAAAGTATAGTTTCTCACCACTACCTCTTTTTTTATATATAGTTATGTTGCATTTGGCTATGTGTGCTTTTATATGATGGCTTCTGACCACTTCAGATTTTTTCCAGGGTGCATTTGGCTTGGGTTGTGGTTGATATTTTGGACTCAGTTCATTTGCTTACCCATTCTTCCCTAGGCAGAATGACTAGAAGGAAGAACTCACAGCAAAGAAAAGAACCAGAGGCAATCTTCTCTGCCACAGAACTAATCTATAGAGATATAAGTAAAACATTAGAGATGGAATTCAGTATAGCAATTATAAAGTTGATAAATAGACTTGAAAAAAGCATAAATGAAAATACAGAAATTACAGAATCTCTAAGGGAGATCTACTCATGATGAACTAAAAAATGTTATGAATGAGATGCAGTCTAAATTGCATGCTCTAACAGCAAGGGTCAATGAGGCAGAAGAGAGAATAAGTGCTCTAGAGGACAAGCTGATGAGGAAAGGAAGGAAATGGAGGAAAAGAGAGAAAGACAACAAATATCCCATGAAGAAAGGCTTTGAGAATTTTATGATGCCTTGAAGTGAACCAATGTCCATATTATCAAGATCCAAGAGGGGGTGGAAAGAGAGAGAGAGCTAGAAGGTATATTTGTGCAAATCATGGCTGAGAACTTCCCTAATCTGGGAAAGGAACAAGCATGTATGTCCAAGAGGTAGAGAGGACCCTTCCTGAAATCAATTAAAATAGATTAACACCATGACATATAAAAGTGAAGTTTGCAAGTCTCACAGCCAAAGAAGTTATCCTGAGAGCAGCTAGGGAGAGGAGGTTCCTTACGTATGGAGGGAGGAACATCAGACCTATCCAGAGAAACCTGGGAAGCCAGAAAATGCTGTCAAGTAATATTCAGGAAACTAAATGAGAAGAACATGCAGCCATGAATGCTTTATACAGCAAGGCTGTCATATAAACCGAAGATTATAATAACAGATGAAGAGGGATAGTATATCGATATAGTTAAAGTGTCTATCTAACAAGAAGACCTAATAATTGTCAATATCTATGCCCCCAACTTGGGTGCAGCCAATTATATAAGCAAATTAATAACCAAGGCAAAGAAACATATTGATGATAATACATTAATGGTAGGGAACTTTAACACCCCACTCACAGCAATGGACAGATCATCTAAGCAGAAGATAAAAAAGAAACAAGGGCCTTAAATGACACATTGGAACAGATGGACTTCATAGATACATGCAGAACATTCCATCTTAAATCAACAGAATACTCATTCTTCTTGAGTGTACGGGGAGCTTTCTCCAGAATAGATCACATACTGAATCACAAATCAGGTCTCAAATGATAACAAAAAATTGAGATTATTCCCTCTATTTTTTCAGAGGACAATGCTTTGAAACTTGAACTCAATCACAAGTGGAAATTTTGAAGGAACTCAAATACTTGGAGGTTAAAGAGCATCCTACTAAAGTGAATGGGTCAACCAGGAAATTAAAGAAGAGCTTAAAAAATTCATGGAAACAAATAAAAATGAAAACATCTCAGTTCAAAACCTCTGGGATAGAGCAAAGGCATTCCTAAGAGGGAAGTCCATAGCAGTACAAGACTTTCTAAAAAAATTAGAAAAGTCTCAAATATACAAGCTAACCTTACACCTAAAGGACCTGGAGAAAGAATACCAAATAAAGCCTAAACCAAGCATGAGAAAAGAAATAATAAAGATTAGAGCAGAAATCAATGAAATAGAAACCAGAAGAACAGTAGAACAGATCAAAGATGTACAAGCTGGTTCATTGAAAGAATTAATAAGATCCATAAACCTCTGGACATATTTATCCAAAAGAAAAGAGAAAGGATCCATATAAATAAAATCATGAGTCAAAAAGGAGAGATCACAACCAACACCAAAGAAATGCAAACAATTATAAGAACACACTATGAGCCACAGTATGTGAGCAAATTAGACAGTCTGGAAGAAATGAATGCATTCTTAAAGATGTATAAACTACCAAACTGAACCAGGAAGATATAGAAAAGCTGAACAGAATCATAACCATCAAGGAAATTGAAGCAGTCATCAAAATCTCACAACAAACAAGAACCCAGGGCCAAATAGCTATCCAGGGGAATTCTACCAAACATTTAAAGAAGAATGAATACTTATTCTCCTGAAAGTGTTCCAAAAAAATAGAAATGGAAGGAAAACTCCCAAAACCAGACAAAGACCCCATCAAAAAGGATAATTACAGACCAATATCCCTGATGAACATGGATGAAAAAATTCTCACCAAAATACTAGCCAACGGGATCCAACAGTACATTAAAAGGATTATTCACCATGACAAAGTGGGATTTATTCCTGGACTGCAAAGTTGGTTCAACATCCACAAATCAATCAACGTGATAGAATACATTAATAAAAGAAAGAACAAGAACCATATGATACTCAATAGATGCAGAAAAAGCATTCGACAAAGTACAGCATCTTTTTTTTATTAAAACCCTTCACAGTGCAGAGATTGAGAGTACATACCTAAATATCATAAAAGCCACCTATAAAAAAAAAACCACAGCAAATATCATTCTCCATGGGGAAAAACCGACAGCTTTTCCCCAAATGTCAGAAACACAGCAGGGATGTCCATCCCCACCGCTAGTAAACATAATACTAGAAAGCCTCAGCAATCAGACAACAAAAGAAATAAAAGCATCTGAATTGGCAAAGAAGAAGCCAAAGTCTCACTCATTGCTCATTGACATGATACTTTATGTGGAAAACCCAAAAGACTCTACCTCAAAACGGCTAGAACTCATATAGGAATTCAGTAAAATGTCAGGATATAAAATCAATGCACAGAAATCAGTTGCATTTCTATACACCAACAATAAGACAGAAGAAAGAGAAATTAAGGAGTTGATCCCATTCACAATTGTACCCCAAACCATAAGATACCTTGGAATAAAATCTAACCAAAGAGGCAAAGAATCTGTACTCAGGAAAGTATAGAATACTCATGAAAGAAATCTAGGAAGACACAATGAAATGGAAAAACGTTCCATGCTAATGGACTGGAAGAACAGATATTATGAAAATGTCCACCTAGAGCCACCTAGAGCAACCTACACATTTAATACAATCCCTATCAAAATGCCATCAACTTTTTTCACAAAGCTGGAACAAATAATCCTAAAATTATTATGGAATCAGAAAAGACCCCAAAGAGTCTGGGTTTCTTTTGACATCTATTTGAATGATAGATGTTTCTCATCCCCTCACTTTCAATCTGCAGCTACCTTTAGGTCTAAAATGAGTCTCTTGTGGGCAACATATATATGGGTCCTGTTTTTTATCCATTCCATCACCCTATATCTTTTGATTGGAGCATTTAGTCAATTTATGTTCAAAGTAATTACTGTTAGATATACATTTATTGTATTTTGTTACTGTTTTGTGGTCATTTTTGTAGTTTCTCTGATTCCTTTTTCTCTTGCTCTCTTTCATTTTTTTTTTTAATCTCTTCAGTGATATACTTGGATTCCTTTCTCTTATTATTTGCCTATCTGATACTGATTTTTGATTTGTGGTTACCATTAGGTTTGCATATAACATTTTCTTCATATAACAGTCTATACAAAGTTGATGGTCACTTAATTTTGAGCCCATTTTTTATTCCCCCTCCCCACCCCCAACATACGTTTTAGGTCTATAGTGTCAATTTTACATCCTTTTATTCTGTGAATCCCTTGACTGACAATTACAGAAATACTTATTATTATTATTATTTTGTTTCCTACTTTTCATACGCTCACTTATGATCTTTCCACTCCACTCAAAGAGTCCCCTTTAATATTTCCTGTAGGGCTCATTTAGTGGTCATGAACTTTGGTTTTTATTTGTCTGAGAAACTCTGTCTTTCCTATTCTGAATGATAGTTCTTCTGGATAGAGTATTATTGTCTGCATATTTTTCCCTTTTAGCACTTTGAATATATCAAGGCACTTCTGTGCTGCAGCATTTCTGATGAAAAATCTGCTGATAGCTTAATGGGTTTCCTTGTATATAACTGTTTTCTTTTGCTGCTTTTATTTACTTATTTATTTTTTTTCTATAGTGTTACTTTTTGCCATTTTCATTACTATGTTTCTTGGTGAAGATCTTTTTGAGTTGATTTTATTAGAGGTTCCCTGAGATACTCTGAATCTGAATATCTGTTTCCTTCCTCAAATTATGGAAGTTTTCTGCTGTTTCTTCAAATAAATTTTCTACCCCATTTTTTCTCTCTTCTCCTTCTGGGATCCGTATAATGCAAATGTTCTTATTCACGATAGAGTCACTGAGTTCCCTAAGCCTATCCTCATTTTGCACAATTCTTTTTTCTCTCACTTGTCAGCTTGATACTTTCTATTACTCTATCTTCTGTGTCATTAGTCCATTCCTCTAGCTTATTATTTAGTCCATCAAATATATTTTTATTTCAATTATTGTGTTCTTCATCTATGATTGGTTCTTTTATTACCTCTGTGTTAAGGATCTCACTGATGTCTTCCACTCTTTTTCCATTGTGTATCTTTATAATCATTCCTTTAATTCTCTATCAGGCATATTATTGTTTCCCTTAGGTCTCTTGCTGTGATTTTGTCCTATTCATTCATTTGGGATGTAATCCTCTGTTTGCTCATTTTGCCTAACTCTCTGTTTCTCTGTGTTAAAAAATTCAGCTATGTCTGTTGCTCTTGAAAGTAATGGGTAGGTTCACACTTTTAATAAGATGTCCCTGGCCCTCTTCCCAAAGGATGTACAGCTGTTGCCACCAAACCCAGGTTGGCCTGGGCCACTCCACAAATGGCATGTGAGTGAGGGTGTGGTACCAAAAGCTGTGCATGCAGGCCCTCTTCCACTGGGGATGTACAGTAACTGGGGAGACCAGGCCAGCCAGGACCACTCTATGAACTGTGGACAAACAAGTCGTGGTTGCCATTTTAACAAGGTACATGCATTCTTTCACAGGAGGTCAGGAGATTCAGTGTTGGCAAGGTTTGAATGGGTCTTCTGGGGAAAAGGTCATGCAGTGCCAGAACTGAAGCAGGCCTGCTGGAGGTGGGTGGCGTGTGGTGTAAGCAAGTTAGGTAGGCAGCTCCCTACAGGCAGCTGTGTGTTCATACTGTGAGATGGGGGACATAAATGGCATCTGCCAACTTCTTTTTCCTGGAGAAGTCCCTGAAAAAACTATGGGATTAGTAACTAACTATCCCTTTTGTGTACCTTAGGCATTTTTCAAACTGCTCCTTTTAAACTGTATCTCCTTGGGCTGTTTGTTATGCTGTCTCTTTAACAGTAGGGACCCAGCTTTCTGTCATACTTTGGGATCTCTCAGAGCCAAGCCCACTGATTTTTAAAGTTCCAGGCCTTAAGTCCAGTACTATAAGAACTCATGATATTTAGCCCCTTTGATTTTCAAAGCCAAATGCTATGGGGATTTGTCTTCTCTGTCCAGGTTCCTTGGCGTGATACTTCTTTTCTTATCCCTCCCCACACCTGCAACTCCCTCTCTTCAGTGGCCAGGCCCAGGGGGTTAAGATCCCCATCAATTCTCTGCCCTTCCTGCTCTCCTCAATGTGGTCCCTTCTCTACATTTATTTGTGGAGTTTGTTCTGTTGTTTGTTCATAAGGAGCAACTTCTCATCTGCTAAAATATTATCCTAAGTTTGCAGCAATTCAGTACATCTTCACAGTCCATTTATAATTTTATTTTTATTTCTATTTCCATAACATCTGTAATTATTTCCTCCACTGAAGCCTTGAATTCCTCAAAGTCATCAACAAGGGTTGATTAACTTCCTCTATAATCCTGTTAATGTTGATGCTTTGCCCTTTTCCCATTATTATGAATGTTCTTAATGGTAATCAGATGTGAATCCTTTCCAGAAGATTTTCAATTTACTTGGTCTCAATCCATCACATGAATCACTATCTATGGTAGCTAGAAGTATATTATATGTATTTCTTAAATAATAAGACTTGAAAATCAAAATTACTCTTTGGTTTATGGGCTGCAGCATGAGTGCTGAGTTAACTGGCATGAAAACATTATTCTCCTTGTATATCCTCATCAGACGTCTTGGATGATCAAGTGCTTTGTCAATGAGCACTCTTATTTTGAAAGAAATCTTGTTTTCTGAGTAGTGGGCTTAAAATATTCAGTTAACTGTGTGTGTGTGTGTTTTTAAAGATTATTTATTTATTTATTTGACAGACAGAGATCACAAGTAGGCAGAGAGGCAGGCAGAGAGAGGAGGAAGCAGGCACCCTGCTGAGCAGAGAGCCCGATGGGGGGCTCCATCCCAGGACCCTGAGATCATGCCCTGAGCTGAAGGCAGAGGCTTTAACCCACTGAGCCACCCAGGTGCCCCTTCAGTTAACTGTGTCGTAAAGGGATGTGCAGTCCTCCAGACTTTGTTATTCCCATTATAGATCACAGGTCAAGTAGGTTTAGCACAATCATTAAGAGGCTTATGGTTTTCAGAATGACAAAGGAACATTGGTTTCAACTTAGCTTCATTGTCCCTTAACAAGAAAGTCAGTCTGTCTTCTGCAGTTTTGAAGCCAGGCATTGACTTGTTTCTGTGAAAGTCTTAGATGACATCTTTTTCTGATAGAAGGCTGTTTGATATACATTTAAAATCTGTTGTTTAATGCAGCCACCTTTATTTACTATCTGAGCTAGAACTTCTGGATAACTTGCAGCTTCTACATCAGCACTTGCTGTTTCATCATGTACTTTTATGTTATGGAGAAGACTACTTTCCTTAAATTTCATGCAACCTCTGCTAACTTCAGACTTATTCTGCAGCTTCCTCACCTTTCTCAGCCTTCAAAGAATTGAAAAGAGTCTAGGCTTTACTTTGGATTAGGCTTTATCTTAAGGGAATATTGTGTCTGGTTTCGTCTTTTATCCAGTCCACTAAAACTGTCTCCACATCAGCAGTAAGACTCTTTCACTTTCTTATTTGCGTTCATTGAAATTGAACTTTTCATTTCCTTCAAGAACTTTTCTTTGCTTTCACAAGTTGGCTAAATGTTTGGTTCAGAGGCCTATCTTTCAGCTTGTCTTGGCTTTTGACATGCCTTCCTCACTAAGCCCAATTATTTATACTTTTTTTTTTTAGGTGAATAATGTGTGACTCTTTCTCTTACTTGAACATTTGCAGGCTATTATAAGGTTTTAATTGTTCTAATTTCAGCATTGTTATATCTCAGGGAATAGAAATGCCCAAGGAAGGGGCACCTGGGTGGCTCAGTGGGTTAAGCCTCTGCCTTCGGCTCAGGTCATGATCTCAGGGTCCTGGGATCGAGCCCCACATTGGGCTCCCTGCTCAGTGGGGAGCTTGCTTCCCCCTCTCTCTCTGTGCTACCTCTCTGCCTACTTGTGATCTCTCTCTCTGTGTCAAATAAATAAATATAACCTTTAAAAAAAAAAAGAAATGCCCAAGGAAAATGAGAGAGATGAGGGAATAGCTCATCAACGGGGCAGTCAGAAGACATACAACATTTATTGATTAAGTAACTGTCTTACATAGCTACAAATTATGGCAATCCAAAACAAAAACAATAGTAAAAATTGATATCATTAATCAGGGATCACTATAATTAATATAATAATAATAAACAATTTGAATTTTTGCAAGAATCACCACAATGTGATACAGAAAAACAAAGTGAGCAATGCTGTTGCAAAAATGATGCCAATAGATTTGCTTAACACAAGGTTGCCACAAAACTTTAATTTGAAAAAAAAAAAAGTAATATCTGTGAAGAAGAAAAAAAGGTAATAAAATGAGATGTGCTCTATTATATTCAAATTGCAAGAAAATAAAGACAAAAGTCTTGAAAGAAGCTGGTATACATGGACACCTTACAGCGGAATTAGGTTAAGAAGGACACCCAGTTTCTCTCCTAAAATAATATAAACAAAATGATAGTGAAGTCAAATATTTAATATATTGAAAGAAAAAAAATAAACGAAAAAGAAGAAATATCTTCTTACCAAAGAAAATATACAGATGGCAAATAAGCACAAGAAAAGATGCTTTGTATCATATGTCATCAGAGAAATACAAATTAAAACAACAATGAGATACCTTTGCACAACTATTAGAATGGACCAAATCCATACCACTAACAATACCAAATGCTGGTGAGGATGTTTCAACAATATTCCTATTGTTTCAGCAATAGGAACTCTCACTCAGTGTTGGTAAAAATGCAAACTGAATACAGCCAGAATGGAAGACATTTTGGCAGTTTCTTACAAAACTAAACACACTCACCAAACAATCCAGGAATTATGCTTATTGGTATTTACCCTAAATATCTGAAAATTCATGTATGCAAAATCCAGCATGTACATATTTATAGCAGTTTCATTCATAATTGCCAAAACTCAGAAGCAATAAAGATGTCCTTCAGTAGGGGAATGGATAAATAAACTGCAGTAAATTCCAACAAAGGAATATTATTCATTGTTAAAGGAAATGAGCTATCGAGACATGGAAAAAACATGGAGGGACCTTCAAGATTAATTACAAAGAAGCTAGTCTGAAAAGTCTATATACTTTATAATTCCAACTATATGGCATTTTCAAAAAGGCAAAACCATAGACACAGTAAAAAAATTAGTGGGTGACAGGTATTGTGGGGCAGGAAGAGATGAGCTGGCAGATCACAGAGGAATTTAAGCCCAGTGAAAGAAACTATTGTGTATGATACCATCATAGTACATACATGTCATTTTATATTTTTCAAAACCCATATAAAGTATTACTCCAAGGGCAAATCCTAATGTCAACCTTGGACTTTGCATGATAATGCTGTGTCAATGTAGCTTCATCAGTTATACCAAATGTATCACTCTGTTGGGGGATTTAATAATGGGGGAGGCTATGCATGTGTAGAGGCAGGGGCATAGGGGATATCTCTATAGCTTCCTCTTAATCTTGTTGTGAGCCCCAAATTTCTCTTTTAAAAAGTCTATAAATTATAAAATACCATTTACAAAACACACAAAGAAAGTACTTGTGCATACATCTAACAAAATATGTGTAGGAATTACTTGCAGAAGTCTACAAAAAGTTGATGACATAAATCAGAGAATATATAAATATATGGAAATATATTTCACATTCACATATCAAAAAGACCCAATATTATTAAGCTTTCAGTTTTTTCCAAAAATATGATCTATAGATTTAGTGCAATCTTCATCAAAATCACAGCAAGGTTTTTAGAAGAAAGATACAAACTAAATCTAGTATACAGAAAATAGAAGGCCAAAAATAGCCAAAATAATCCAGAAAAGGAAAAACCAAGGTGCAGAACTCACATTAGTTGACTTTAAGAGTTACTATTTTAACTAAGACAGTGATTCTGGGATGCCTGGGTGGCTCAGTGGGTTAAAGCCTCTGCCTTCAGCTCAGGTGTGATCCCAGGGTCCTGGGATTGAGTCTCTGCTCAGCAGGGAGCCTACTTCCCTCTCTCTCTCTGCCTACCTCTATGCCTACTTGTGATCTGTCTCTCTGTCAAATAAATAAATAAAATCTTAAAAAAAAAAAGACTGATTCTGACAAAAAAGTAAATAGATAAAAAGACTCATTAAACAATGGAACATAATATAGAATTTAGAAGTAGACATACACAAATACTGTCAATTAAGCCTGACAAAACCACAAAGACAAGTTGATGAAGGAAAATAATGCTGGACCAATTGGACATCCATATGCAATAATAATAATAATGATAATAATAATAATCCAGAGACTTCTGCCTTATACCAAATCTCAAAATGGATTGTATACCTATATGTAAAATGTAAAGCTGAAAACTGCTAGGAGAAAATCTGTGATTTTCATGGGTTTGGTGATAAATATTTAGGTGCAACACACAAAAAAACCACAATGGATGAAAGAAAAATTGATAAATAAAGCTATTTAAATTAAAAACTGATATTCTAATGAAGACAATGTTAACAAAAGTTTAAGACTGAGGGAGAAAAAACACTTGTATATCATATACCTGATAAAAGATACATTGAATATATACAAAGACCTCTTGCAACTCAACAACAAGAAAACAAACAACTAATGATCTGAGAAGACACTACACCAAAAAAGAAATACACATTGCAAATAAGAATGGAAAAAGATGCACACATTAGTTGTATCAGGAATATGCTCATTAAATATACTTTAAATATAGTTTTACCATATGGCCACCAATTATCCTTCTAGATATTTAGCAAACTAAAAACATATGTCCACACAAAATGCAAGTGAATGTTTATCACAGCTTTGGTCATAATTGCCAAAACCTAGAAGTAACAAAACTATCTTTCAATAGGTGCCTGGTTAAGAAAACTATGATCCATACATACAATGTAAACCTTTTTAGTGATGAAAGTAATAAACTATCAATCCATTCAACAATGATGAAACTTAAATTCATAATACTGAGAAGTGGAAGTCTCAGAGTGAACACATCATATGGTAGTCTAGTCTAGTTTATGATATTTTGGTATGTCAAAACCATGCAGATGGAAAACAGGAGTGGCTTAAGAACCCAACCTATGGCTTGGGTTGGGTGGGAGACATTAAAACATGAGAATTAAGGAATTATTTTTAACACAATGAAACTATTCTGTATAATATTATAAGGGAGGATACATGATACTTGAATGTATCTCACACTCATGGAACTTTAATGCACAAAGAATAAAATTTAAACCACTTTCAAAAATCAATACTAAGTTATGAAATTCTGCAATGGAATGCAGAGGGCAGCAAAAAAAATAATTGTATAACAAATATGACATAATTTCATTGAAGTGAGAAGGAAAAAAATGATGACAACCTAAGTAACTTTTGAAAAAAGTGGACAAACTGTAAGAAAAACTCTGGCAAACTTGTTTCTCATGAGGATGAATGTTATTAATTCTGAAACCATTGCATATGGAGTGATACTGAGCAAATAAGTAAATAAACAGTGAATGCTGTGAGTGAGTTCCCTCAGTATTGTATTGTTTGAGATGAGAAAGTACCAATAATCAAGAGGTAAAGACTAGAATAAACCACGTGATAGTAGAGTAGAATGAAATACATCAGCACATCAGAATGAACTCATTTGTAGCTTAATATAAATTAAGCTAACATATCTTTATATGTGTGGGTGGGTAGGGGAAATGAGTGCATCTTATAATATCAGAGTAAGGAAATGCTTATATAAAAAATGACTTTCTTATGGCAAAGGGACACAGCAACTGAAAATCTTACAATGGCCAAAGCCAGAACAATTTGAGTGACAAAATGTAAAGCAAATATCCTTAAGTCCATACTGATATGGATAAATTACTGAAGAAATAAATAAAGGGGAAGGGACCAATATCCTATACACAATAATTGTGAATAATTTATATAGATATTACCCCCAAGAAGTTGGAACATGTCTCTTCACCCCACAACTGTAGGTTACATATAGTGATTGCTTTTCAAAGAGTACAGTGCAGAAATAAGGTTAAAGGAAGTAACATCTGTAGAAACAAAGACTTATAAAGCAAGATGATTGAGGTTAACATCATCACTGACAAGTCCTGCTGATAGTAGATACTCTTAATAACATTGTGATGAAAATGGAAGTTTACCTCTGTGATCCTGCTCCTTAAAATATAATCCCAGTTGAATAGGAAAAAAAAAAATCAGACTCAAGCCCAAATTTACAGACTTTCTTTTTTTAATTTTTAATTTTTTTTTATTATGTTAAGTTAACCACTGCATAGTACATCATTAGTTTTTGAGGTAGTGTTCAATGATTCATTAACTACATATAACACCCAGTGTTCATCACAAGATGTGCCCTCCTTGATACTCATCACCCCATTACCCCTTCCCTTCACTTCCCTCCCCTCTGAAACCCTCAGTTTGTTTCCTGGAGTCCATAGTCTTAATGATTCATCTCCCTCTCTGATTTCTTCCTCTTCAGATTTTCCTCCCTTCCCCTATGCTCCTCCATTCTATTGGTTATGTTCCACATATGAGTGAAACCATATGATAATTGTTATTATCTGTTTGACTTACTTCACTTAGCATAATCCCCTCCAGCTCCATGCTCCATGCATGTCATGCAAATAGTGGGTATTCATCCTTTCTGATGGCTGAGGAATATTCCACTGTATATATGGACCACATCTTTATTCATTCATCTGCTGGAGGGCATCTTGGCTCCTTCCACAGTTGGGCTATTGTGGACATTGCTGCTATAAACATTGGGGTGCATGTACAGATACTACATCTGTATCTTTGGGGTAAATACCTAGGAGTACAATTGCTGGATTGTAGGGTAACTCTATTTTTTACATCTCGAGGAATCTCCATGCTGTTTTCCAGAGTGGCTCTATCACCTTGCATTCCCACCAACAGTGTAAGAGTCTTCCCCTTTCTCCACATCCTCTCCAACACGTTTACTATCTTGTTAATTTTTGCCATTCTAATTGGTGTAAGGTTATGATTGTGGTTATGATTTGTGTTTCTCTGATGCCAAGTGATGTCGAGCATTTTCTTCATGCATGTGTTAGCCATTTGTATGTCTTCTTTGGAGAAATGTCTGTTCATGTCTTCTGCCCATTCTGTGACTGGGTTATTTGCTTTTTTGAGTGTTGAGTTTGAGAAGTTCTTTATATATCTTGGATACCAGTCCTTTATCTGTAATGTCATCTGCAAATATCTTCTCCCATTCAGTGGGCTGCCTCTTAGTTTTGTTGACTGTTTCCTTTGCTGTGCAGAAGATTTTATTTTGATGAAACCCCAAAAGTTCACTTGGCTTTTGTTTCACTTGCCTTTGGAGATGTGTCTTGAAAGAAGTTACTGTGGCTGATGTCGAAGAGGTTATTGATTATGTTCTCTTCTAGAATTTTGATGGATTCCTGTCTCACATTGAGGTCTTTCATCCGTTTTGAGTTTATCTTTGTGTATGGTTTAAGGGAATGGTCCAATTTCATTCTTCTATTTGTAGCTGTCCAATTTTCTCAATACCACTTACTGAAGAGATATTTTCCATTGGATATTTTTTCCTGATTTGTCAAAGATAGTTGATCATAGAGTTGAGAGACTATTTCTGAAGTGTCTATTCTGTTCCATTGGTATATGTGTCTGTTTTTGTGCCAATACCATGCTGTCTTGGTGATCACAGCTTTGTAAAATAGTTTGAAGTCAGGCAGCATGATGCCCCAAGATTTGTTTTTCTTTTTCATTATTCCCTTGGTGATTTGAGATCTTTTCTGGTTCCATACAAATTTTAGGATTATTTGTTCCAGCTCTTAGAAAAATGCAAGTGGTATTTTAATAGAGATGGCAATGAAAGTGTAAATTGCTTTGGGCAGCATAGACATTATAGCAATGTTTATTCTTCCAATCCATGAGCATGGAATGCTCTTCCATCTTTTTGTATCTTCCTCAATTTCTTTCATAAGTGTTTTATAGTTTCTAGAGTATAGATACTTTACCACTTTGGCTAGATTTATTCATAGGTATCTTATGGTTTTTGTTGCTATTGTGAATGGAATTGATTCCTTAATTTCTCTTTCTACAGTTACATTATTACTGTATAGAAAAGCAACTTATTTTTGTGCATTGATTTTGTATCCTGCCACATTGCTGAATTGCTCTCTGAGTTCTAGTAATTTAGGGATAGTCTTTTGGGTTTTCCACATAAAGTATCATGTCATCTGCAAAGAGGGAGCATTTGACTTCTTTACCAATTTAGATGCCTTTTATTTCTTTTTGTTGTCTGGTTGCTGAGGCTAGGACTTCTAGCACTATGTTGAACAATAGTGGTGAGAGTGGGCATTCTAGTTGTTTTCCTGACCTTAAGAGAAAAACTCTCAGCTTTTCCCCATTGATAATGATATTCATTGTGTGTTTTTCATAGGTGGTTTTTATATTGAGAAATATTCTTTCTATTGCCATACTGTGAAGAGTTTTAATCAAGAACAGATATTGTATCTTGTCAAATGCTTTTTCTGCATCAGTTGAGAGGATTGTATGGCTCTTGTCTTTTCTTTTATTGATGTGCTCTATCACATTGATTGATTTGCAAATGTTGAACCACTCTTACATCCCAGGAGCAAAACCCATTTGGTCATGGTGAATAATACCTTTAATGTACTGTTGGATCCTACTAGCTAGGATATTGTTGAGTATTTTGGTATCCATGTTCATCAGGGATATTGGTCTATAATTCTTCTTTTTGATGGGGTCTTTGCCTGGTTTTGGGATCAGGGTATTGCTGGCCTCATAGAAGGATTTTGGAAGTTTTCCTTTTGATTCTATTTTTTGGAAAATCTTCAGTAGAATAGGTATTATTTCTTCTTTAAGTGTTTGGTAGAATTCCCCTGTGAAGCCATCTGACCCTGGACATTTGTTTTTTGAGCGGTTTCTGATTACTGCTTCAATTTTGTTACTGGTTATTGGTCTATTCAGATTGTCTATTTCTTCCTGTTTCAGTCTTCATAGTTTTTAAGTTTCCAGGAAGACATCCATTTCTTCCAGGTTGCTTAATTTATTGGCATATAGTTGCTGATAATAATTTCTAATAATTGTTTCTATTGCCTTGGTATTAGTCATGATCTCTCCCCTTTCATTCATGATTTTATTAATTTGTGTCCTTTCTCTCTCTCTCTCTTTTGGATAAGTTTGGCCTGTGGTTTATTGATTGTATTAATTCAAAGAACAGCTTTTAGTCTTGTTGATCTGTTCTACTGTTTTCCTGGTTTCTATTTCATTGACCTATGCTCTAATCTTTATTATTTCTCTTCTCCTGCTTGGTTTAGGTTTTATTCTCTGTTCTTTCTACAGGTCCTTTAGGTATAAGGATAGGTTGTGCATTTGGGATTTTTCTAATTTTCTGAGAGAACTTGGATGGCTATGTGTTCCCCTCTCAGGGCCTCCTTTGAGTATCCCATAGGTTTTGGACTGAAGTGTTTTTGTTTTCATTAGTTTCCATGAATTGTTTAAGTTCTTTAATTTCCTAGTTGACCCAATCGTTCTTTAGCAGGATGCTCTTTAACTTCCAAGTGTTTGAGTTCCTTCCAAATTTTTCCTTGTGATTGAGTTCCAGTTTCAAGGCACTGTGGTCTGATAAAATGCAGGGAATAATCTCCATATTTTTATATTAACTGAGGCCAGATTTGTGACCCAGTATGTGGTCTATTTTGGGGAAAGTTCCATGTGCATTTGAGAAGAATGAGTATTCTGTTGTTTTAATGTGGAATGTTCTGTATATATCTCTGAAGTGCATCTGGTCCAATGTGTCTTTCTTTCTTTCTTTTTCTTTTTTTTAAAGATTTATTTATTTACTTGACAGAGAAAAAGATCACAAGTAGGCAGAGAGGCAGGCAGAGAGGAAGAGGAGGAAGCAGGCTCCCCACTGAGCGGGGAGCCCGATATGGTGCTTGATCCCAGGACCCTGAGATCATGACCTGAGCTGAACACAGAGGCTTAACCCACTGAGCCACCCAGATGCCCCCAATGTGTCTTTCAAAGCTCGTTTTTCTTTGTTGATCTTCTGTTTAGATGATCAGTCCACTGCTGAGAATGGAGTGTTAAAATTTCCTACTATTAATGTGTTATTGTTGATCTGATTCTTTATTTTGGTTAACAGCTGGCTTATGTAGTTGGCTGCTTCCATGTTGGGGGCATAGATATTTACAACTGTTAGATTTTCTTGTTGGTAGACCCTTTAAGAATGATATAGCATTCCTCTGGATCTCTTATTACTGTATTTGGTTTTAATTCTATTTTTTCTGATATAAGAATTGCTACCCTAGCTTTCTTTTTGAGGTCTGTTGGCATGAAAAATGGTTCTCCATCCCCTCACTTTGAGCCTGGATGTGTCTTTAAGTTCAAAAACGAGTCTTTTGTAGACAACATATGGATGAGTCCTGTATTTGCATCCAATCTGCAATGCTGTGCCATTCCATGGGAACATTTAAGGTGATTCACATTGGGGGTTACTACTGGAAGATATGCATTTATTGCTTATTGTCTGTACAGTCCCTGTTCCTTTGGATTGTCTCTGTAAATTTCTGGTCTATATTACTCTTGCAGTCTTCTTTTATAGAATCACCCTTAGTATTTCTTGCAGGGCTGGCTTGGTGGTCACATATTCTTTCAGTTTCTGCCAGTCTTAGAAGCTCTTTACCTCTCCATCTGTTCTGAATGACAGCCTTGATGGATAAAGTATTCTTGGCTGCATGTTATTCTCATTTAGTACCCTGAATATGTCTTGCCAGTTCTTTCTGGCTTGGTAGATCTCTGTAGACAAGGTCTGACATTATTCTGATGTCCTCTCTCAGTACATGAGGAATCTCTTCCCCCTAGCTGCTCTTTGGATGCCTTCTTTGGTTCTAGGATTTGCAAGTTTTACTATTACATGCCAGAGCATTTGTCTGTTCTACTTGATCTTGGGAGGGGTCCTCTCTGCTTCTGGGACACCAATGCTTATTTCATTCTCCAAATTAAGGAAGTTCTCAGCTATGATTTGCTTAAATATATTTTCTAGTCCTCTCTTTCTCCCCACCAGCTCAGGGATCCCAAGAATTCTGACATTGGAGCATTTCTTGGCATTGTTAGTCTCTCTAAGTCTGTTTTCATGGATTTTAAGCTGATTGTCCCAGTCCTCCTTCTGTTCCTTCCTTTCTATCAGTTTATCTCCTAAATCATTAATTCATTCTTCTGCCTCATTTACCCTAGATGTTAGAGTATTCAGGTTAGACTGCATTTCATTCATAGCATTTTTATGTTTGGACTGATTGGCCCCCATTTCTGCCCTTAGAGATTCTGTATTGCCGCAAATCGTTTTCTCAAGCCTAGCTATTGACTTCACAATTGCTACCCTGAAGTCTACATGGGCAAGGTACGGTGTTTCATTTCTTCCTGGGTGTATTTTGCTCTCTTTGTTAGAGAACACTACTTCCCAGCATTACAGGGAAAATAAAACCAGTGTATATATAAAGGTAATATTGAATAGATAAAAAAGGACTACATTGAAGCTTATATCTATATATAATATAGATATTATGTGAAAAAGTATAAGTTAAACAGCTACTATGAAATATGTTATAGTAAACATCTAGTTAAAATGAGAAATAGGCAAAAAGAAAAAGCAGAAAAGAAACATGAGAAAGAATAGGCAAAAAAAAAAAAGTTATCTCTCAGAAATACACAAGCTGGAGGCAACAACCTGGAGCTCAATATATTATTTTCTCCTGTTGGGGTTTTACAGTTTTATGGGGACCCTAGGGTTGTTGTCCTCTTGTTCTTCCAGCTTTTCTTTAAGGGGAGGGGGCTGTCAGGCTGTTTTTCAGGCAATCCTGCTTGGGCGTCATTGCCCTGCCCCCGTCAGGGGACTGGGCTCTATGGAAACCAGTTTTGGGGCTTTTGTTCTCTGGCAGCTTTTGTGTCTCTGGAGGCTTTTCTTGCCTATTCAGAGGATCAGAACAAAGGAAAATGTCCACACCCAGGCCTCTGTCCCAGGGCAGAGAAGTCACATTCTGCTTTTCTCTGAACCCTCCAGAATATACAGTCTCCCTTTCTGCAAGTGCCATTGAAAACTGCTGCCTCCTGTGGGTTGTGTATACCCCCAGCGACCCTCTCAGCAGTCCATGCAGTCCCCTGCTTATCTCTACCCTCTGCACTTCTAAAACTGGGTCCTCACAGCAGCTGAGGCCAGCCCCAGAGTTGCGTTCCCCCTCAGCTCCTGGATCCTGTTATCAGGCCATTCGCATCCAGCCAGGTGTCCCCCACCCTCGCCCCAGTGTAGGATGCTTTTGTGCTCAGGTTTTATATCACTTTCCATGGGCTAGTTTATGGGGGGCGTCTCCCCCTTCTGTTGCTCTTCCAGTATCTGCCTGGAGAATCACAGCTCCCTAGTTCATACTTGTGACTGATGGTTTTCTGCTTGTAGGGATCCAGCTATGTATTCTTACATCTTAGGCTGATTTCGTGGGTGCTCAAAATGGTTTAGTAGGTATCCAGCTAAATTCAGGGGCCCAGATGAAACGGAGTCCCCTACTCTTCTGCCATCTTGCCTCCTTCCCCCTAAGGGACTTTCTATAAGATACCAGAGCAATGCACCTCAAAAATCAAGGTCATAAAAAATAAGGGAAGTCTCAGAGAGTCACAGACAAGGGGAGTCTAAGGAGATATGACCCTAAATTGAAGGTGATATCTCTTATAGGAAGCTGGAACAGAAAAAATAGTCAGGTAAAATTAGACTTTCTTTTAATATGAACTTTAATAAATAATATTGTATCAGTATTTTTTAATTAGTTTTAACAAATGTACCAAAGTAATGTAAATGATTAGCAATAGGATAAACTCAGCATAAGATTTGGTTTCCAGGAACTCTGAACTATCTTTGCAATATCTTTTGTATCTGAAATTATTTTTGAATAATTTATTTAAATTTAAAAAAAAACAAAAAATAAAAACAAAGCTTACCTGGTCACTCTTACCTAGAAGTAGGGAGTCAGATCATCGTTTTATATGTAATTTTTATTCTCAAGACTACTTCGGGGGAAATAACTGGTAACTTTTGAGTTATCACTTAATGCCATGCATGTTCAGAAATGACACTGGCTTTTAATCTCTCCTTTACATACCCTCCCTGTATGATTTTTGTAGTTTTTAAAAAATCTCCTTGTGTGATTATTTTAATTAATTAATGATTATTTTAAACTAGATTATAATCATTTTTAAAAATTCAAACTCTACTGTATGCTTTTTTGAAATCATAACTATTATAGTTGGTATTAAATTTTAGGATTAAAGAGAAATAGTGAAAGTCATGAGATTGATGCTTGCAAAAATAATTAAAATGTATTAATGAAGTTATTAAATCATATGCCAATGTTGCATTATTGAAGGAAATACATGCATCCTTTTTACAGACACTGTCTATATGACAAAAAGTAAAATACATATTCACAATTATTTTTCTTTCATTGTTATTAGTATAACAAACTAATAAAAAAGCTAGATTGATATTTAGGCAGCTATGATATGACGTAAGTATATTCAGAAGTCAAATAGTGAGACTATCAAATTTTTGTTTCACATTTTGCTTGGTGGTCATGTGTTTGGTATAATTATTCCAAGTACAGTTGACCTTTGAACAACATGGGAGTTAGGGACACTAACCTCTTGTGCAGTAGAAAATACATGTGTACTTCTGTTTCTCCAAAAACTTCTATTAATAGCCTATTTTTGGCTGAAAGTCTTACCCATAACATAACTAGTCAATTAGCACATATTTTGTATGTTATATATACTATATGCTGTATTCTCAAAGAAAGAAAACTAAAGAAAAGAGAAAGTTATTAAGAAAATCTTAGGGGCACCTGGGTGGCTTAGTTCGTTAAGTGTCTGCCTTTGTCTCAGTTCATGATGCCAGAGATTCTGGGATCGAGCCCCACGTTGGGTACCCTCCAACTGGGAGCCTGCTTCTTCCTCTCTCCCTGCTTGTGTGTTCTCTCTCTTTTTCTCTGTCAAATTAATAAGTAAAATCTTAAAAAAAGAAAATCTTAAGAAAGAAAATCATGAGTACTATATTTATCAAAAAAATCTGTGTGTAAGTGAACCCATGTAGTTCAAATCCATGTTGTCCAAGGGTCAGCTATACTATATCCTCTTCTAACTTCTAATTTTCCTGATGAAATTCCCATTATATAACTACATTGCTAAGTATTTGAATTTAATCATACTGATTAATAGTACAAAGAATCCCTTCTATAAAATTATTGAATTTAGAATGGGATTTATTAATTGTTGGAATAATTTGCAATGATTAATTCCTGTATTTAGACAAAACAAAAATGATTTTAAAATAATTAGAACATTTTTATTTTATAAGAGTTCCTTTCCCAAGTCAATCTTGTTTTATTTCAAAATATCAGTGGTGTTTAATTAATGAATCCTGCTAACTAAAAAAGTCTTTTGTTCTTAATATTCGAAAGTTCTCCCCTCTTCACTCTCTAATGCAATCCCTATTATATGTTTAAAATTAAATTCACTTTCATTCTATAAAAATACTTTCCTAATTGATTTTTACTATTTTTCTTTAGTTTTGTTTGTTTCTTATATTTTTTATTTTAATATTTAAAATGTTATACTTTATACACACACATATACAATGGAATAAACGAGACAAAAATTCCTGCATACCCTAATGTGATATATGTTTTAGTATTGAAATTACATATTAAGGGTAAAATTTTGACTTTTATTTGTAACTAAACTAAACAAAGGCAAGAGGGTTAGAGCCATTAAGCTTGGCCATGAAACAAATAGGACAAGGTTTTCAGGAGATTTTGCTTGAAAACTTAAAAAAAAATTCTAAAATTTTGAGTGCATTGAATTATAGTTTTTAATTTTGATTAAAGTGTAATGTGCACTAAAGAATGAATGTATCATAAAGATATAGATCAAAGGATTTTCAGGGTGAAATATGCCTATTCAAGCAATATTGAGCTCCAGAATACTAAAATTAGTACCACACCAAAGACATCCTTCATATTTCCTCCACATTTTACCTCTCTTGAAGAGTAGGCTCTGTCTGATTTCTAAGAGCATAGAACAGTTTCACTTATTTTGTGACTCATATAAATGGAATCATACAATATGAATTCTCTTGTGGCTGGTTATTTTACTATTTTGTAAAATTCATCCATATCTTTATATTTTATATCATTTTTTCTCATTCTTGTATATTAATTATCCCAGCATTTGTATATAGCACAAGTTATTTACCAGGCTACTGTTGATGTACTTTTGGTAGGTTCTAGTTTTTTGACCACCATACTTAGTATTTCTATGAATATTTTATTACATGTCATTCAGTAAAAATACGGAGACATTTCCACTGGGCCTATAACTTGGATTGAAATTGCTCAGTTGGAGTGTGTGCAGTCAAGCTTAGTAAATACTTCAAAAGCAGGTTTCTAAGTGGAGACATGTTTACATATCTAACATTAATATATGAGCATCCCAATTAGTCCATATATTTATTAAACAGTTGACCACTCCAAAATTTATTTTAGTCATATTGGTGTAGGTAATATGGTATCAATTGAAGTTTTAATTTCCATTTCTTTAACTATAAAAGTTAAGCACCTTTTCATGTCTATTGGCTATCAAGAAGTGGCTGAGTTATTTGCCCAATATTGGCCAATATTGGGTCATCTTACTTTACATCATTGATTCAAAGTGGCTCTATATATTATGGATATATACCCTTTATAGTACATGTTTTGCAAATATATACTCTAAATATCCTAATGGCTTGTATTTCCATTGTTTTGATAAAGAGAATCTCTTAACTTCAAATTGTGATTAAGTTTTTCTTTCAAATTTACAGATTTTCTTTATATTTGAATAATCGTTGCCATTACCAAAATTATAAAGTTGATCTGCTTTTTTTCCAATAGTTTAATTTACCTCTGGATTTAATATGAAATTTATTTGGAATATACAGTGTGAACAGAGAAAAGTGTGCATCATTTCCATGTGGATATCCAATTGACCCAGAACAAGTTATTGAAAAGACTATTTGGTCTCTCCATTCTCTTTCATTGACCATTGCCACACTCTTTTAATTTCTATAGTTTTATCATAGTTCAGGATATCTGATAGTATAATCCCCTCTTTTCTTCTTCTTCAAATTGCCATAGGAGTGAAAATTTGGATTGGTTGTGTCAGAAGCTCAGTGTACCCTATCACCAGCACACCAACCATGCATCTAGTGAAAGCTTTTTTTTTTTTTTTAATCTGGAATTTGCCTAGGAAAATATAACAATTGGAGAAAGATTTACCCATAAAACATACTAAATCTTTCAAAGAACAGCAATAATCTGTGGCTTTTGAGCTACAATCTCCCACCCTTCTCTCTCAGATTTTGCTTTGTAAATTCTATTCTGAACATGGGTGGCCACGATGATGGTGCCTACTTTAACTCTCAACTCCAAATCTGGAGCTCTGGTTTCATCCACAGAGATGCAAGCTACTTATGAAGTATTGGGGAAGCTCTGCTCTGGGTGGCCATGGCCCAGCCCAACCATCCAGCTCCCATTCATAGGTTGAGTGTTCTGCTCCAGGTAGGCAGACCTAGGATATAGAAGATGTGATTTTCCCTGTCTTAGATTGCTCATGCCAAAATTTCATGCCACAACTAGCAAGTAGAGTAGACCAGAGTATATTAGGCCCTCTTGTAGAGTGTAAAAGTCACATCAGAAGAGGTAGGCCATTATCCCAAACATCCAAACATCAAGGAATGCATGTACTATGCATACTATCCAGGGGAAATTTGGCCATGAGAATAGCTATTCTTGAAGAGACTGACTTAATTTAGAACAAAATGTGAGTATGGGCATTGTCAAAAACAATGGAGATTTTGGTAGCAAGAAATTAAGAGGGAGCTAATATTTCAGTGAATTGGGTAGCTATAAGCAATGACAGACTAGCCAGAGCTTTAGCAGAAAGAACCAGAGAAAGAGATAGCAAACAGACTCATCTTGAGGGCACGCTCATCCTTAAGAGTCTAAAAAAGTGCATTTATGTAAGGCTTCACCTATTCAGTAGCAATCAGATAATGACTGGTAGAATGGCAGATCTGAAGCCTTTTTAAAGCCACATATGTTTCCATGGATGAGCGTGGCAATGTTTTCACCATCTGAGGAGCAACCAAGAAAAGAACTTTAGTGGTACTGGTCCCTAGAGGAATACAGGACAAAATCAAAATTTCCCTGAATTGTGAAAGCAGTTTTCAAATCACACACACACACACACATCCTATAGTAGAGTGAAAATCTGAATCAAAGGTCTTGAGTATAAGCTATTTTATTTTATTCATTATTATTATTATTATTAATTCCAGTGTAATTAACATTCAGTGTTTTATTAGTTTCAGGTATACAATATAGTGATCCAACAATACTATACAGTGCTCATTACAGTAAGTATACTCTTGGTCCCCTTCACTTATTTCACCCAACCCCCTTCCACCTCCCCTCTGGCAACCACCAGTTTGATCTCTATATTTAGGAGTCTGTTTTTCTAGTTTGTGTGTGTGTGTGTGGTTTTTTTCCTTTTGTTCATTTGTTTTGCTTCTTAAAATCCACATATGAATGAAATCATAGAAGACATACAAATAGGTAGCAAACACATGGAAACGTGCAACATTACTAATCATCAGGGAAATACAAGTCAAACCAAAAAATGAGATGTCACCTCACACCTGTCAGAATAGTTAAATCAAAACACAACACGTGTTGGTGAGGATGTGGAGGAAAAGTAACCCTCGTGCTCTGATGGTAGAAATGCAAACTGGTGCAACCACTGTGAAAACAGTATGGAGACTCCTCAAAAAAATTAAAAAGAGAATTGCCATATTATCCAGTAATTTTGCTACTGGGTATTGTTCAAAGAAAACAAAAAACATTAGTTTAAAAAGATATATGCAGCCTTATTTTGTAATGCAACATTATTTACAATAGCTAAGATGTCCATCTTAACCTAAGTGTCCATCAATAGATGAATGGATAAAGAAGATGTGGCATATGTATGTATATATATATATATATATATATATATAAAACTCAGCAATAACAAAGAATGGCATTTTGCTATTTGCAACAACATGAGTAGGTCTAGAGAGTTTAATGCTATGTGAAAAGAGTCAGCTAGAGAAAGGCACAAACTATTTTAACTTAAATGGTTCATGCTGACTTAGATGCCAGAATTAGCAAAGTATTCAAAACAACTATTATAAATCTATTCCAAGTACTAAAAGAAACTACTTTTATGAATAGATAAAAATGTAATAAGAACTCATCAAATAGAGAATAGTGATTAAAGATCAGTATTATCGAAAAGAGCCACATGTAAATTCCAGAGTTAAAAAGTCAATAAGCCCAGTGAAAAATCCCTAGAAGAATGCAACAGTAAATTTGAGTTTGTACAAAAAATTCAGTGAACTTGAATATGTATCAATAGGGGGTATACAATATGAACAAAAGAAATAATAAAAAATGAAGAAAAATAAATAATGCAACTAAAAAATGTAGGACACCATGAAATGCCCCAACATACCATGGTGAGAAGCAGATGAGAAAAAGAAAGTTGGGAAAAACAGATATTCAAAGTAATAATGATTGAAAACTCTCCAAATTTTAAGAAAAACATTAATCTACATATACAAGAAATTTAGTGAATGCCATATGAGATAAACACAAAAGATCCATCTGCAGAAACATCATAGTAAATGAAAAGTGTATGAAAAAGTGTATGAAAGTCATATTAAACGATAGTTAAAGATAATAGAGAAAATCTTGAAAGCAACAAGAGAAAAATGATTTCTCAAAGATGAGGAAAGCACAGGTTTGACAGCAGACTTCTCATGAGAAAAAAATAAAATTCAGAAGGCAGTGAAATGACATATTGAGCATGCTGACAGAAAATAAAAATCAAACAAAAATACTACATCTAGCAAAGATACCCCCTCAAAACCCAAGGATAAACAATCATGTCTTAGATTTAAAAACACCAGACAGGGGGCGCCTGGGTGGCTCAGTGGTTGGGGCCTCTGCCTTCGGCTCGGGTCCTGATCTCAGGGTCCTGGGATCGAGCCCCGCATCGGGCTCTCTGCTCGGCGGGGAGCCTGCTTCCCCCTCTCTCTCTGCCTGCCTCTCTGCCTGCTTGTGATCTCTGTCTGTCAAATAAATAAAAAAAAAAATTTGAAAAAAAAAAAAAAAAAAAAAAACACCAGACAGTAATTCATTTCCATGTGAAAGCAAACAAACAAACAAACAAACACCAACAAAGAATACTACTAAAGGTAATTATTTAGATAATAATAAAAGATGGTCTAACTACATATTTCTTTCCTCCTTTATATTTTGTTTTAAAAATCATTTGCATAAAACATTAATTGTAAAGTTATATTTTTGAAACTTTAACATAGAAATGTAATATATTTGACAATAACAAAACAAAAAAGGAAGGTAGGACTGAAGCTGTATTAGAATAAGGATAGACATCATTTCAAATACACAGGAAAAAAAAAGAAAAATCCAGAAATGGAAATAATATTTATCAATCACCTCTGGCATGTGCACTAACATTTTTATGGCCACCAAACTAAAACTTAAGATGCGGGAAGATTTCCTGGGTTTGGGTGCCTGGGTGTGGCTCAGTTGGTTAAGCAACTGCCTTCAGCTCAGGTCACGATCCTGGAATCTCGGAATGGAGTCCCGCATCGGACTCCCAGCTCCATGGGGATCCCGCTTTTCCCTCTAACCTCCTCAGCTCTCATGCTCTCTCTCACTCTCTCTCTCTCTCAAATAAGTAAATAAAATCTTTTTTAAAAAAAGGATTTACTGGGTTTATTTTCTGAACTTATAAATTTGTTCTCTTCTTCCTTACAGTACATATGAACTTGCTTGCTTTTCTTCCTCAGGTTATTTTGTTAACTTTTTTAAAAAGGAAAATAAACATAAAAATAAAAGTATCAACCAAAATGGCAACAAGTTTGCCCTCTTTTTCAGGGGTTGGGGTGGGAGAAGACAGTTGTCGGCCCTAACTCCATTTCCTTTCTTGTCTGTTTAAAGAATCACTTGACATTGCAGCTGCGTTGACATTTATTGTTTTAGATCCCCCTTGTGTTACAGGTCTGACAATCACTTTTCTAAAAAGGACAAATGGACGTACATCATATGAATGTAGATGTATTTTGGACCACATTCTGTGCCATCTTTCACTTCATCAATATGAGATATGATCATCCCCAAAATGGTAGTCTGTATCCCAGCACTGAAGTGAGTCTAATGAACAGTAGAATTCTCTTAAAAAGTGAATTACTTTTTTTTTAAATTTAGTTCTGAACTCTTCTATACAGGATATCTTAGAGAATACATTTTATATATGTAGAACCATGCATACCACAGTTACTAAAACAATAATTTTGGGTATTTCCTTGTTGCAACTTTGAGTTGTACTTTTTGTCCCTTGACCAAAAATCTGTGTTGTTCATCATGGTTATTACATCTCTTTTCATAACAACAGCCCAACCTGTTCATGGGATCCTGTCCTGCACATACACTTCTTCTGGGCACTGATAAGATGTCCCATTGCATCACTCTGGAAAGTCACATCCTTTTCCTTCTTTTCTACAATTTCATCTGATGGCATGAACTTGTAGTCTTTGCAACAAAACTCCAAAGCATAATCAGCCTCAGGACTCAGAGTACAGTTTGAAAGAACACATATCTTTAACACAGTGCTCTGAGGATCTGATCTCTCCTTAGAGAGATCTCTTCAATCTCCTTTCCTTCAACCACACTGTTCCCACTGTGCTATAGAAAGATGTCCCCTGGATTTTAAGAGTTGTACATACATCTTTTTATGCAATGGTGTTATAAAGATAAGCATAACTGTATTTGCTGAATCTACTGGTCTTTAACTTTGTTGGATACATTATACACACTTTTTACTCATATGTATACATTTTTGGAACATGTTTCATACCCAAACTATGACTGAGTTCATGAATCACAATGAATGCAAAATCTCTCAAATTGACCCCTCTGATTTTCAATCACAAATACACAATCAACTTGATGCTTATATATCCCTGCACACAAGTGATACTCAAAGTAACGCCAAAATTTTTATTTACAAAAAGATGAGAAACATCAGGATGTAGAAGAGAATTAAAGCTTATTATCTTTGAAGTGCAAAAATCCTTCAGTAGCTGCTCTTTGTCATCTGTTTACATGGCGTTTTCTTGACTCTATATCGCAAACCCCAATAAAACCACATCAGTTGCCAGTGAATCAAAATAAGAATCTGCTATACTGATTACAATGCAGATTTCCTCTTTCACCTTTGAAATATTACTTTGTGAATAAAGGAATCAATTGTGGTCCTCCACCACTGTCAGTTTAATAAAATACATGTGGTTCTACCATCCCTCATAAGAACTGTTTCAGAGGGGCGCCTGGGTGGCCCAGCGGGTTAAAGCTGCTGCCTTCAGCTCAGGTTATGATCCCAGGGTCATGGGATCGAGCCCCGCATTGGGCTCTCTGCTCTGCGGACAGCCTGCTTCCTCCTCTCTCTCTCTGTCTCTCTGCCTACTTGTGATCTCTGTCTACCAAATAAATAAATAAAATCTTTCAAAAAAAAAAAAAAGAACTGTTTCAGAGGGGAATTGCCACCCTCGTAAAACTTCAATTGCTGTTCTGCTTCTTTTTTGGTCTCCTCACTGTCAATCTTACACTCCAGATGTTTATATGTGGTAAAAAGCCTTTGGGGCTTTATTTCATAAGCAATATCATTTAACTATAACATTTCTCAAAAGTCACCAATACAGGAGCCAAGGGCAATCAAGGATTTCAGGTCCATCTTCACATAACAACAATAGTAACATTCATTTTGGACCAAAGTCTGGGCATTGAGAGAACCTTGGTCTGTGTAAGTGAGCATGGGGAGGTGTCTAGACAGCAAAATCTTCTTGACTTTCATATGGAGAATATGTTTCAGGCCCCCAAAACACAGACTATAAGAATGCCATCCTGGAGGCTTCATGCCTCTACCATTTCCAGTTACCTTCAAGGGAATTATGACTTCTGACTTCCAGAAGGCAGATGAGGAGAACTTAGAACTTAGTTTTGTCTGGCCCCTAGATAGACACCAAATCATTCTGAACACCTGTGAACTCAACCAGAGATCTAAGAAAAGAATTGATGCAATTCTCCAAGTAGAAAAAAGATGAAAGTTTCACTGAAAGTTACCACTTTCAGAAAGGTAGGAGTTGTGAAGAAGTGAATCCGAGGCAATGTATTGGAAGATAAACTGTGGGGGGGAGGAAGCCTCCATAAGGCAGCTACCAGAAAGTGATACAGTAGCAGAGCATATAATTGGAACTTTGAGAAGTCTGCTTTCATGAGGGATGTCTCTGCCTGAAAGGTATTAGGGTGGTGAAACAGGGTGGAATCCTAGGTGGGACAGTGTGGTCTCAGGATCCCTGCAGTCATGGAAAGAACAGGGGTATCTGAGTGCAGCATAATTCCCAGGCATCAGAGTGGGGAAGCTGGCTGCTATCAGTAAGCCCAGGAGTGGGCTCTTAGCTTGGAATTGCTATAAACCATGAACTGTGGCATGGTCAGGCAAATGCTCACCGAGCACAGGCCCAGCAATTGGCAGATCCATAGTGAGACTTCCCTTCCTCCATACCCTGTGGGAGTGTGTGGGTACACACTGCAGGAGTCTATAGGATTTGAAGACTTGAAATGGGGTCATGTGCCTGAGATAGAGACACTCTGTCATAGGCTGGGTGAGCACAGATTGTGGATAGAGACCAGCCAGAAAGGAGTGATGGACTGCTTTACCCTGAGGGTGCACTGAGGAGTGGGGGACATGAGCCTTTGATTCCAGGACTGAAGATTGGGAGGGTCCCATTTTCATTCTCCTCCTCTAAAGCAGAATGGAAGGCCTTCAGGGAACAAAAGCCACATAGAGCAATCTGGAGCCTGGACCCTGTCAAAAGTGGTGTAGTTCTACCTGAGGCAAAGACACTTAAAACAACATAACAGGCCCCTCCCCTGAAGATCAGCAAGAACATCTCACTAAGAACAAGTTTACACAAAACCATAATTTCCAGTGCTATGCAAAAATTTATATAGAATTTATATAGAATTCATGTTTGTTTTCCTCATGAATCTATAGTCTTTCAATTTTAATTTTTTTTCTTTTTCAACCAATTTCTTATTTTATCAACTCTTTTTTAAGACTTTTAAAATTTTCATTTTTACAGTTATATTCTATCCTTTCATTGTATTTGATCTTATTTTTGTACATTTATAAGTTTTTCTTTCTTTACAATTTGGATCCAGTTTTCTAACAAATAGACCAAAATACACACAGGATTCAGTGTATTGCTCTATTCTGTTTACCTGTCTGACTATAGTCTTTCTCTCTCTTTTTAAGAATTTTTATTTATTTATTTATTTATTTATTTATTTTGGTTTTAGGTCTCTTCTGGTTTGCTTAGTGTATATCTCTCTGGGGTTGTGGTTGCCATTTTAGTATTTTGTTCTCTTGTTCATTTATTCTTCAGTGAATAGAATGATAAGATGGAAAAACTCACCTCAAGAAGAGGCAGTACTGACTGCCTGGGCCCTAACCAGTATGGATATAAGTAAGATGCTGGAACTAGAGTTCAGAATAATGATTATAAGTATATTTTGCCCTTTCTGGAGAAATAAAAGAGCTACACTCTAATCAAGTCAAAATTTAAAAGGCCATTAATGAGATGCAATAAAGAAATGGAGGCTCTAACTTCTAGGATAAATGAGACAGAAGAGAGAATTAATGATATAGAAGACAAAATGATAGAATATAAAGAAGCTGAAAAAAAGACAAATAGCTATTAGATCATGGGGAGAGAATTAGAAAGATAAGTGATACTATAAAGCCAAACAACACTAGAATACTTGGGATCCCAGAACAAAAGAAGAGGGCGGAGCAGAAGGTAGAGTGGAGAAAATTATAGCAGAGAAGTTCCCTATCTGGGAAAGGAAACAAGCATTCAAATCCAGCATACACAGAGAACCCCCTCACAATCAATAAAAATGGGTCAATACCTCGACACATAATAGTGAAGCTTGCAAATCTCAGACAAAGAGAAAATTCTGAAAGCAGCTTGGGAAAAGAGGTCCATGATCTACAAGGAGGGGAATATTAGACTGGCAGCAGACCTACCCACAGAGACCTGGAAGGCCAGAAAGGACTAGAATGATGTATTCAGGGTGCAACAGGAGAAAAATATGTGGCCAAGAATACTTTATCCAGCAAGGCTGTCATTCAAAGTAGAAAGAGAGAGAAAATGCTTCCAGGACAAACAGAACTAAAAGAATTTGTGATCACAAAGTAGCCTTGTAAGAAATATTAAAGGTGATCCTTTAAGTGAAGAGAGAGCCTAAAAGTAACATAGACCGGAAAAGAATAGAGACAATATACAGAAACACTGACTTCACAAGTAATACAATGGCACTAAATTCATATCTTTCAGTAGTTACTCAGAAAGTAAATGGGCTGAATGCTCCAATCCAAAGACACAGAGTATCAAATTGGCTAAAAAGAGCAAGACCCATCCATATGCTGCCTGCAAGAGACTCATTTTATACTCAAAAACACCTCCAGATTCAAACTGAGGTTTAAGAAAACCATTTACCATGGGAATGGACACACACACACACACATGCAAAAACTGAGGTGACAATCCTCATTACAAAGAGAATGGTAATTAGCTATAGGCTAATAATAATTAAACCTAGATAATGGAAATGTATGGTTTCATTATACTGGTCTCTAAATATATAAATATCTGTGAACATTTCCACAACCAATATCTAAAACAAACCGATATCTAAATCTTGGGGGGAAAATGAACATAAATGTTGGTTTTCTGGGAGTATTTCAATTTTTATGTTGACTTGACATAAATATTCATAATTTTTCCATTGAATTTCAAGTGATAAGTTATTTGGTCCTACTCCTCAAGAGATGTATATATGAGAAACCGTCACAAATTATATCACAAACTCTTTCACGGTAGGTCACATATACTACCCCATAGCACAATTATTTATTTACTGTTTTTTTCCCTCATGTTTTTCTCTTCTAATTCTGTCAAACTGCAAAGCATTAATTGCAAGTTCTCGATTATTAGTATCCACTATAATGCTTGGTTAGTTCCATTAATAATAAAGAATGATAGAGTCTGAATGGGAAATATTTTGAGGTGAAAGATATTACCAAACTGTGTTTATGATTGATTTCATTCTTAAGAAAAATAAAGTATGAAGTCCTGTGGCCATATAAAATATAAAATAAATTAAATGAATTAGGAAATAGTTGGGAGATTGAGGGACAAAAAGATGTGGCTTTAATACTTATGAGGAAATTAATAAATCCAAAAAGGAAAGAGAAAAACTGGGAGAGGTGAGATTATTTTTATGAGACAAAAGCATTAAAACCTAACATTTTTAGAGAGACCAACCTTCAAATATATTTACCTCAGATTTGTGAAAATGAAATATCTGGTACTAACTAGCACATTAGCTAGACTACTCTCTTGTTACATTCTTTCTTCATTAAAGAATTAATAAAACCACATAATGGTGCAGACAGTACTAAACACTTGGTAAAAATAAATGAATTATGTAGGTCTAAACAAGTTAATGGCTAACAGCCAAATTTGGATAGAGTAGTTGGGATATGAATAGACTTGAAGGGCATGTAAAATTGCATTCCACATTTTACATATAATGTGCCTGTTTTATTTTTGTAGAGAGGATCCAATTTTTATTAGGTTATAAAGATATGAGATTATTATTTTTTTAATGACTCTTTTTTTTTAAAATATTTTATTTTTATTTATTTGTTAGAGAGAGAGAGAGCGAGCACAGGCAGACAGAGTGGCAGGCAGAGGCAGAGGGAGAAGCAGGCTCCCTGCCAAGCAAGGAGCCCGATGTGGGACTCGATCCTAGGATGCTGGGATCATGACCTGAGCCGAAGGCAGCTGCTTAACCAACTGAGCCACCCAGGCATCCCGATACGAGATTATTTAAGGTAATGACAGTAAGAACATCTGGTCCAGTTTTAAAAAAAGAAACAGGAAAGAGTAGTCTGTTATGAGAGATCTAAAACACACTGATCAAATATCCCTTCTCATAGAAGGTAATATAAAAATGAAAATGCCTGTTTCAGCCCCTATAACCTCCTGAATGCTTTATTAATGTATGCTTACTTTTTCTACCTTGATTCAGTATGTCTTGACCTCTTTTCTCTGTGGGATAATTTTCTTGTCTCTTTCATAAAAAGCAACACCAACTGCCTTTCTACTCACACTTCTTAATGAAGAACTATTTGTTCTTAATTCTACTTATATTTCAACAATTTTGAAGCCCTGCAGAGGGGAAGATTCCCATTATCAGAATCCCTATGTGCCAAACAGACTAGATACTTGGTCATAGTTTTCTTTGATTACCAAATTTGCTTCCAAAAGTCTAAACCTGATAGCCATCTCATTAAATCACTATTTCCCTTTTTTAAAAATACTTTAATACCCCTAAGAATTTCATCTCTGATTTATAAATTTCTTTTCCACAATCTTATCCATATTCTGACTATGTTTAGCAAGCAAGTGGACAACCTATATAACATTCAGGTTTTTGTTTTGTTTTGTTTTTACCTTTATAACTCACCTTCAACCTGCGGCCATGAACTGTATTGCATTATCACTATTAACCATCCTGGCTCTTCCATCTTAAACCGATCACAATTTTTATTTTTAATCTAAAATTATTCCTCAAATTCATAGAGGACTCAAATAACTATTCTTTCTCTTTTTTTCCATTTTTTTTTCAATAATACACTTTTCCCTTCTTTCCTCATGTAGACTTGTTCTGAATTCCATTAATCCAACAATGATTTGTCTTGCTTTTCAATCTAAAATGAACTGATTCCTCCACTACTACAACAAACTGCTATTACTAATGTGGAAAATGTCATACTCTGTTTAGGAAGATGCTTAAAAGAAAGAAACACAATCAGAATCGGAAGGAGATACCCTGACTTCCCAGTCAAAAGATTGACATTATGAATAGATGTTTATTTCAAACATTCTTATTAAGTTAGTATTTTGTCTTTTGTTGTCCACAAGTTTAACTTTCTGAATTCCTTCATTAATGCACAGAGCACTTAACTGAAATTCTACATTATTCTTGTTTTCACAAGATGTTAGCATTGACTTTCATTCATGGTTGTTTAAATGTTTAAACCAAGAATTCCTCATTACCCTTATTTAATACAGAATTAAATATTTATATTAAACTTAGCTATCAGGTTGTGGATAGGAAGAAAGGACTTGTTTCAAGCTAAATATCATCCTCATTATTAAGGTGAAAAGAACACATAGTTTATGTAAGTACTGTCCAGGTACTAATGGGCAGGCATGACACAAAATTTCAAGAACAAATAGAAAATAACTCAAGATCACAATATGAAGCCTCTGAGGATACATCTCTAAATTGTAAGCAAAAATCCCAATTTGTTCTTTATGTTTTTATGATATACATTTGTTCTATACTTGCTAAAGAGTCCTGAATATCATTGTGATGGAAAAGGATTACTAACAAATAATACTGTATTGTTGTAAAGAAATATAACCTATATAAAACTTTGTCAGAATTTATTCCTTACACCTCAATTTGGGATCAGATAACAAGAGGAGAATAGATGTCAAAGAACCTTTGAGTCAGAATTTTTGTCCTCATTAATTATTGTATTTGATGACTCTAGAAGCCAAAGTTTCTGATAGTGTATTTTCCTTAATAAGTGTAATATTTCCAACAAATAGTATAGTGACTTCAGATTACACTGCCAGATTTCCTATGCAACTTGTATAAATGCCTTTTCCTTCCCAGTTTCTTCAAATCCATTAATATCTGTACTGTCATTACCACCTCCCTCTTATTCTCATTCATAGCCTAAATCACTGTTTTCTAAACCAAAACAACTTCCTAAAACACATTTTTGTGGATCTCAATGAAATAAAATACAACCAAATAGGATATATTAAAGGACATGAATCCTAAACAAGACATGAACACTCGGCAAGAAAGAATCCTATTGTATGTGTATATGTGCATGTATGTGTGGCTTGTGCATATAGTCATGCATGTACAAACAGTGGGTTATTCTCTCCTTTACCACTAAACTTCTTAAACGAATTACTAATAGAAAAATTAGTGAGGTTTTCATGATCCTTTCTAAGTATAGCTCTTAGCTTACAGTTTCTATCACCAGTGTTATGTACAAAAAATTTTATTGGAGATCTCGCACGGCAAAGGGAAATATAAATA
The DNA here is from genome assembly GCA_003697995.1 of Taxidea taxus jeffersonii. Taxonomy (NCBI): domain Eukaryota; kingdom Metazoa; phylum Chordata; class Mammalia; order Carnivora; family Mustelidae; genus Taxidea; species Taxidea taxus. Next base: position 1,998 of record RCUC01132031.1, on the reverse strand, counting down.
TCTTACCTTGTATCTCTCATTTGATTAAGATCAAGATTTAGCTTCCTAGCAACAAGACTTTCTCAGTTTCATACACCATGGCAACGGGCTAAAGTCCCTCCCAGCTGTGGCTTCACCACCCGCATCCAAGCTTTACTTCTATGCAATACAAATAAATCCAACTAGCTTTCTTACCCTCATCTTACTTGCTTATTTAAGCATTTCAGTTTCAGTATTTTCACTCATACTGTTCTCCTGTTCCCAGATTGTTTCCTTAACAATGAATCATATTATAGAACACTTGAAGGTTTAGAAAGAAAGTTTGCCCCCAGTATCAAAATTTCTCTAAAGAAAACAGACATCAATAATCGTCTCTACATCTCTTTTTAATACCAAATATCTCAGAGACTTTAAGTATCTATACACACAAATATGCTTCACCTCTAAGGGAGAACTGTTGAATTGTCAGCAAGAAAAAACAAAAAATTCAGATGAAAAGAGAGATGAACAAAAAAAGAAAAAAAGTAGTGCGGGAATAAATTTAATCAGTAAATGGACTAGCTAGCAGTTAAAATGCTATGTTTAAATAAAGCTTAAATAAAGTAAAAAAAAATGCTAATCTGGGAAGTCTATGTTTAGTAGTTTGGTTGGGATAAATCACAGAAACAAGCTTAGCTATAATCTTTGAGAGTTCAGCTTTAGGGTAAGGGGGAGATTTTCTCTGATATTGTTTGCCAGTATGATTGGACAGTGTCTTTCCTTTACAGTTCCATCTCAATAACTATAGATCTGTTCCTTTTCCCTACTTGGACTTTCTCATTTTTCTATAGCTTTGGTCACAACCCATTCACAAAGGACAAAATTGGACCATGAAGGTTTTAATCTCTTTGGCTTAATTTAATGGCTCTATAGGAACATACAATTACCTAGATATTAGATGGGTAGGAGGTAGATGTGTGAGAATATCAATATGCATTGTGCAAAAAATTTGGCTCTACCCAATTTTTCATACACTCTATGCTTAATCAGATTGGTAAAACTAAGGGTTAATTTGACTAACTATTTAATTACATGGTTTTATTTTCATAATTGATTGTTTATTTCATCTTGTTTGCAAGCCTTTAACCAAGTATAAGAGAAGTATTAGTTATTTTTTGTTTTGGTGACCAATAAATAGTTGAAAAATATTCACTTATTTAAGATTTTTTCAGAAATATTTTATTTTAGAAAGTGTGTGTGAGCAGGGGAAGGGACAAAAGAGAAGAGAGAAGAAGGGAATCCCAAGCAGACTCAACAATGAGCATGGAGCAATGGTGGGGCTGGAACTCGCAACTTTGAGATCATGACCTTAGCTAACACCAGGAGGTAGATGCTCAACCAACTGACCCACCCAGGTACCCCAAGCCTATTTAACCATTGATTTAATATGTATCTCTTAAGTCTTTATAATTAGTTTCATTTTGATGGGGACAGACACAGAAATCATGTATCATATATTTTGATCTAGGAACTTTGGACCAGAGTAAAACCTCAATACAGAGAGATAAAATCTAGTGTCTTGGGTCACTCTTGTTAAGTAACTATGTTTGGCTCTTAATAAATGTGAGTTAATGAAAGAGTTACCTAAGTACTTAAAATGACCACCTGTCCATATACAGAACACATTTTTATATGATAAACACAAGAAACCCTTTTGACTAGATAAGGAGTATATTGGAGGAGTTTTATACTGAGGAGGAGATAAAAATATTTGCTTATGGCCACAGTAGGAATAACTACCTATATTTAATAGGTCTGATTATGTAGGAAAAAAATCAACCTGGAGGAAGTTGAATAAATCATGTAATGGTTTTTTGTGGTTTCCTAAAAAAAAATGGGCTCTAATTTCCATAATTAAATCCTTGTCCCTTTATTTTCTGATGTCTTTAGGTTTCTTTGAAGACCATGGAAATTATTAGTCATCAGATAATTCTAGGGATATATATATATACACTACTATATATAGTATATATATACTAT